>CAJNJA010032742.1:17639-30030 GCA_905231915.1 Symbiodinium necroappetens
TATATATATACATATACACACACGTACAGTCACATACATCAACAAATAAGTAAACAAATATGTATGTATGTATGTATGTATGTATGTATGTTTGTATGTATGTATGTATGTATGTATGTATGTATGTATGTATGTAATTATATGTATATATCTATGTATAACAGTTAATATATACATGTATGAGTATATTTAGGTATCTATTTACTTACACATAAAAAAACACATACATAAATACGCGCATACACGCATACATAGATACATACACAAATGCATACATACCTGCATCCTTCCCTCCCTCCCTCCCTCCCTCCCTCCATCCGTCCATCCCTCCGTCCATCCATCCATCCACCCATCCATCATCCATGTATGCATGCACCTTTGAATACATTCATTTATGTGTATATGTACAGATGTATAATACATACATCTGTAACCTCTACATGTATACAGGTTTGCCTATGTGTGTATGTATATATATATATGTATATGTGTGGATATATATATATATATATGTATAGCTATGCACATATGTACAATTATCCAAGTGTGTACACAGACCCACAGCAAGAAACACACAGTCCGAAGCCTGAACCCAAAACCCTAAACCCCTAAACCCTAAACCCCCTAAGCCCTAAACCCCTGAACCCTAAACACCTAAACCCTAAACCCCTAAACCCTAAGGCTGAAGCCTTAATCTTCTAGGTTCCCCTAGCCCCTTAATAATAAGGGTGCTCTTTTTCCTACTCTTTGGTTTTAATAAAGGAAACCCAAAAACAAAACGGGCAAAAGGGTACTACTAGGGAACCTTGTCTTGCTCAACCTCAAAGCTCTGCGAAGGAATGCGAACTTTACGAGCATTTCTAAACCTCAGAAGGCCCCTTGAGCCGGATTTCGGGTTTCGGGCTTTGGGCCCTAAACCCTATCGTTAGAAAACACTAAGGTTTGGGGTCTATGCAAATTAGACCGTGGTGGCCAAGATGCAACGACTCGGCTCATGTTGGCGACAAGGTCGCCAGTCGTTCTTTGGACAGAATGACTCCGAATGAATCAGGCCAGTGTGTTGCTGGCAGAGAGGCTATTACGGCCGAACCTGCCTAGGAAGTGCTGTCACATGATAGTAGGGTCAGATATAGGGCTCTTTGTTGTGCTAGCTACCGCTCTACAGCGGATTCAGCTATTCAGTCAATAATTTTCAGATCCGTTATGTTGAGATGTGCTCCGTGCTTCCCCATGGCATGCGATTGATGAAAGCCGAGCGCGGCCAGCATTCAGAGAAGTATCCAAGAAAGATCATCCTTCTATCTTAGATGTTTACATCCACTCACAGACATTGATTTTAGGGCTTAACGGTTTTGGGGTTCAGGGTTTAGGGTTGAGGGGTGTGTTGGCCAGGGCTCAGGAGTTGCCATAAGGGGCTGGCGCAGGTATCTTGTTAGTTTCGTACTGGTTCGCTGTTTCTGCAAGCGGGATTTGACCCACATCCCAACCGCAGATATGCCGCCTGCTCGGACCCCGACAATACAAAGTCAACATGAGAGGGCTTAGGGTTTAGGGTTTAGGGTTTAGGGGTTTAGGGGTTGAGGGGTTTAGGGGTTTAGGGGAAACCCTCGACCCTAAACCCCGAAACCTAAAGCCTCCTCTGCTCAAGGCCCCTTCAAGACACCAGCATCTTTCACTGGAAGCGCCTGAACCTGAAGAAGAACACCGCAACTCTTGTGCTCTAAAGCCGAAATGCGAAGAACTGCATAGAACAGCCCCCCAGAACCTGAACTTCATACATCGAAAGCTCCTGAGCACTGACTCCTAAGCCCTGCCTGGGCCCCCTTGAGGGCCTACTTCAGAAACTCCTAAGAAGCGGCCCAAACATGGTAGGGCTTCTTTCTTAGTGGCCGAGTACCTTAGCCCAAAAAAGGTTAACACTTTGAATTATGATAGGTTTATATAAGCCCCAAAAGGTTAAACTTTAACAGGTTACCAACTCAGCCCCTAAGGGTTGGTATACCTACAGCCCTGAAGCCTAAGCCCTGCGCCCTAATGCTCTGAAGACAGGGAGCCCCAAGCCGCCAAAACCCTAAACCCCCCTGAACCTAAACCCCGTAAAACCACCCAAAAAACCCTCAACTTCCCTAAACCCCCTAAAAACACCTAAACACCGTAAAACCACCCAAAAAACCCTAACTTAGAGAAACTCTAAACCCTAAACCCCGTACAACCACCCAAAAAACCTAAATCACCCAAACTTTAAGAAAAAACCCGAAACCCTAAGCCTAAACCCCCCTAAACCCTAAACCCCACACCTAAACCCCCGTAAAACCCCGCAAAACCCTCCCAAAAACCTTTAAAACCCCCCTAAAACCCCTAAGCCCCCCTAAAGCTCTGCGGAGAGCCGGTCAGGGCCTCACGGAGAAGACCGGGTCCATCAGCCAAGAAGGGAAAAGCACACTCAGTTCCGAGGTAAACTTTGCCTGTCAACTTGCGGCTTTGAGTTTAGGGCTTACCTGTAGTCTCCATTGTAGTTCCTTTTTTTGGTTTAAACAATTCTATATTAAGGATCCCAAAAGGTAACCCCAAAAAGGAACTACAATGGAGACTATAGGTAGGGTCTAGGGTTTGGGTATTAAGGTATTACGGTATTAGGGTATTGGGGTATTAGGGTATTAGGGTATTAGGGTATAGGGTTCAGGGTTCAGGGTTTTCGGTATTAGGGTATTAGGGTTTAGGGTCTAGGGTTTAGGTTCTTAGGGTTTAGGGTTCAGGGTTTTCGGTATTAGGGTATTAGGGTTTAGGGTCTAGGGTTTAGGTTCTTAGTTAGGGTTTAGGGTTTTGGGGTTCAGGGTTCAGGGTTTTAGGGTTTAGGTTCTCGTGTTGTTTAGGGTTGGGGTGTATGGCAGCTTCATGGGGATCCGGCTTCAGCAATTTCGGGCTTAGGTTGTGTGTTTTGCTTTTGTTTTTTGCTCGGTTCGTGGTGACCTTCTGTGGGGTGGGAGGCTCTGAAGTCAAGGGCTCAGATTCTGCTCTAGTGTTTGTGGGGCAGCAGGGAGCAAACCCTGCAAAGCCCTAAACCCGAAACCCGCAGACCCTAAAGCCCTACCTAAAAAGGCTATGAATGTCAGGGCCTGTCAGGGTTGAGGGCAGGGTGAAGATCCCTTAATGAACTTCAGCCTTTACCAGGCCATAACAATCCTTAAAGACCGCAACAATAAGGGCCTCACTCATTAGAACAGGGCTTTGGGGGCCCATGGTACTAGAAACTTATAACTCATAGTAAGGACCCCCCCCCCAACCTGGCATTAGTAATTCTTTAGCCCCCTATACCTTCCCCCTAAACACCCAAATGCTCAAACTCACATGACCTCAAACCCTAAACCCTACAAGCTCGAAGGCCTGACCTCTAAACTCTAAACCCTAATCTCTACAAGCCTGAAAGCCCCCAAAGCCCCGCCAACCGGCCACTAAACCCTAAACCCTAAACCCTAAACCCTGGACCCCTAAACCCTAAACCCTGGACCCCCTAAACTTTTAGCAGGTTCTGAAGAGAGTGCGGGCCGGCCTCCATGCAGCGACGCCGCATCTCTCGTGAGTCCAAACCCCTAAACCCAAAACCCTAATACCCTAAAAACCCTAAAACCCAAAACCCTAAACCCTAAACCCAAAACCCTAAACCCTAAACCCCTAAACCCCAAACCTAAAGCCCTATAAACCCTAAACCCCTCAAACACCCTAAACCCTCAGCTCTTCAAGCACCTTTGGACCCGAATCCGAAGCTGAAGAGATCCAAGCTCTGAATCCGAAGTGCCGGGTTCAGTTAGGGTTTAGGGTTTAGCCCAGAGGGTCCGAGTACCCAAGTAGTAAGGTTTTAAGTCCAAAAATCCATACTCTGAATGGTTTTTGGACCCTGAAACCCTACTATTTGGGTACTTGGACCCTTAGAGTAGGGCTTTAGGGGTTTAGGGTTTCGGTTCAGAGAGCAATATATGGGTAGTTCTCCAAAAAGAAGGCTGCACCATGGGTAGTTCTTTAAAGGGATCTACTAGGGGTACTATAAGGGGTTCTTTAAAGAGATCCATAAGGGTAGCAAAAAGGGTTCAATGTGGGTAGTTCTCTAACTTAGGTGCCTTTGGGGGTCCTTTTTGACAAGGGTGCCGTACTACGTTGGAGGTCCAAAAAGGGACCCTAATTTAGAGAACTACCCATATAGAGGCCAGAATGATTCGCCTCAGGGTTCCTGACTCTTTATTCCTAAGTGCGTTCGGGAGCCATCGTATGACTATAGAGGCCGGGATAATTATCACGCCTCAGGGTTCCTGACTAGACTGCGCCACAAAAACACCCTATTCTACTCATTAAAGCCCCTACGTTTCAATGGTTGCTATATTTCTTTGGAAGCTCCTTTCAAGGCTTCTTTATGGGCTCCTGCAGGGCTTGGTATCTTCAAGGGCTCCTATCAGGCTTCCTTACAGTGGCTCCTTTGTATCCTAACCCCTAACCCCTTAACCCTAAATCCTAAACCCCTAACCCCTAAACCCTAAACCCCTAACCCCTAAACCCCTAAGCCCTAAACCCCTAAACTTGTTAAAAAAAAAAACCATCCGAACTTAGGGCTCCCTCCAGAGGTTCCAGTGAGAGGTCCTCTACGGATTTAGGGTTTAGGGCTTAAAGGTTTAGGGGTTTAGGGTTTAAGGTTTAGGGTCCTATAAAAAGCTTATGCTTTCAATAAAAAAAGGGCTCCCTGGCTGACAGTGAAACGCAAGGTTTTATGATAGTTGAGCTTAAGACCGGAACCGTGGGTTTACGGTTGAGGCCATTTGGGGGGTTGTCAGGCCTTGGTGTTCATGTAGGGACCTTAAATGATTAGAATAGGACTTTGGGGGATACTATGCTATATGTAAAAAAGGGAACCCCCCCCCAAAAAAAACACAAAAAACAAAATAAGTATAGGTAATTATTGAGGCCCTTTTTTAGAGCTTCAGGGCTGAGCAGTAATATCACTAGCCATTCAAGGCCGTGCGCTCTTTTGCAACGGCAGCCGCTGGCTGGGTTTGTGTGCTGGGGGCTGGTGATGATGCTTTCGGCAGGCACCGGCAGCCATAAGAAGCCATCTGCCTTTGCAGATGGGCTTAGGAAGAGACAGCTCCTAGTAACTAGGCGGGAAAAAGTCCCGCATGGGAGGTTGGAGCCTGCAGACTCCGTGCCCCGTCTTCAGGACTTAGGGTTTAGACTCTCATCTGACACTTCAAATTTCTACGAGATCTTCTTCGAAGATTGCAGACTGACTGGCATTGAACGAGGTCTTGGCTCGTGCTGCTATGGCACCTACATCGAGGAGGAGTGCCTGAGCATCTTTCCAGCCGGCAAAAAGCCCTTCCGATCCCAGTAAGAGCTCTTGAAGCCTGCGGTTGAACTCCTCGATCTCCTGGGTTCTTGTTAATGGATTTTGTTTAAGTTATAGTTATAATAATATAGTTTAGGGTTTAGGGTTTAGGGTTTAGGGGTTAGGAGGGTTTAGAGGCTATGTTTGAAGGGCTTTCCTTAAATAGACTAGGCAGGGGCCTTCATCAGTGGAATAGCCTGTAAGTATATTGGGACCCCAAGGAGTACTGCTTGCAAGTATTCAGGGTCCTGTACTACTTCTAAATGCACCTACAACTGAGAAAGCATGAACAAGTTGTCCCAAAATGCCACCGAGACTCTGATGCTGAGCCAATCCTGGGTTCCCCCGCACCGCTTATGGAACCCCCTCAAACAATCACTTTTAGAACTTTTAGAATCCTTGTAGAATCCCTTGCGGAATACGTACCATTTCGGATTTCGACCGGAATCCTTGTAGAACCTTAAACCTATTCCCCAAACCCCTAAACCGTAAAACCCTAGCAAACCCTAAACCTTAAACCCTTCCTTTCCCAAAAGAAAGGAAGCAAAAAAGGGCACTGCTTAACCCTAAACCTTAACCCCCAAACCTAAACCCTAAACCCTAAACCTTCCTTTTCGAAAAAAAGAAAGCCAAAAAGGGCACTGCTTCGGAGCAGAGAGGCTTTTTCAGGATCCCTTCCTTGTCTTCGGGGCGAGAAGCAGAACAATCTTCTACCTGAGACTCTGGGAACTTCGGGTTCAGGGTTTAGGGTTTGGAGGTTTCTTGTAAGGTTTGGGGTTTAGGGTTCAGGGTTTGGGGCTGGAGGTGTGGGGCTTGGGGCTTGGGGCTTCGGGTTTAGGGATGATGTTAGGCTGAAGGGTTTAGGGTTCAGGGTTTTCATACCCCAACATGGTCATTAACTTTGGGTATGTATTGCAGATAGTGTTTAATTAGAGGCTGCCTACTTTACTGCGAAGCGACTCGGAGTGATTCCAGTTGCGCCGAGTTCTCTTCCTGGGCTCCGGGTGTGGGACTGTAGGGCGTTAGGCTTCACACGGTTTACAGTAGGCTCCTGCAGGGCATCTATCATTCGTTGTTCCCTCGTAAGACTAGCCAGAACCCAAGAATTGGAAAATCATGTTCAGGAGCGGCCAAGCTTCCAGGACCTTGTGGGAATGAAGGACCACATGCTGTTCCATTCTGCTGGCGTGCGCCTGGACCAGCTCGGCTATGCACCATGCGCGCGAGAAGAGGTTAAAGCTTTTGTCAGTCGCAACAACTTGCAGAAAGCGTTGGTGATAACGACGGTGAAGGTAAGCCATCATGCTGTCAAACTTGTTCAGTTCGCACTGAACTGGAGAATCGTTTAAGTACTTTGGTGTAGCGCAGTCACAAGTCGGCAAGGGCTCGCCGGTGACGGTGTCGAGGGCGCCCATAGCAACATCACAGATGCTGGCATGCCTAATTAGGTTCCCCGGTAGCCCCCCTAATGATAAGGGTACCCTTTCTCCTACTCCTTGGTTTCAACAGGGGAGCCCTTTAAAGAAAAAGGCAAAAGGATACCACGAAGGAGCCTGGATGCTGATTGATGCAGAATGCGCAGATCCAGTACTCCCAATGCAGTGACCCTTGGCCCTGAAGCCTTGACCTCAAGGCCTCCTCTCTGCCAGAGGACAACTCATCTGCGATGCTGTCCCAGCGCTTGAGGCCTAAACTGTCCGCAACAACAGCTGCAACGAGATCCCTAAACCTGTTTGCCCAGTGATGCGTCACCATGCGCACCGTCGAGGATGAGCTGGGAAGGCAACGCGTCCGCGATGAGCTTTGCACAACTTCCGCCAGGGCCTTGCCTGTGTCACCGCAGCGTGACTCCGGGATCACGACGTGGCGGACAACGTCCGTCGTAGTAGACCGTGCAGGGTCGAAATGTGCCATGCGTAACTCCCCAGTCGTCCTTTTGGAACCCAGTTTGACATAGAAGTCGAGAAGTTGATCCACCGACATGCGCCGACCAGCTATCTCCTTGACGTGCTCATCCCAGGCACATCGCTGACAGGCCTTCTTCCGAGATTCACTCAATTCACGCCGAATCGAACTCCAGTGGCGAATGCCCGACGCTGCAGAAAACTGTGACAACGTCTTTCCCATTTCCTCTCCCGCCTTCCCGGTTGCGACATGCAAAAAACTAAGATGAACGTTCCATAGGTGTACATATTCTGGTTAACCATGAGAACTGCCCGAGAAACATCCTAGGTTCCCCAGTAGCCCCCCCAATAACGAAGGTACCCTTATTGCTCCTGTTTGGTTCTAATGAGGGAGCCCAAAAAGAAAAAAGGGCAAGAAGGGTACTAATTACTTATACACGCTCACAGACACCCTGCACCCTAAACCCTAAGCTCTAGTCTTCACTCTAAACCCCAAAATCCCAACACCCTAAACCCTAAACTCTAAAGCCGAACCCCTAAACATCTGAGCACAAATCGAGTAGCTGGCTCTGCATCTTCCCGGAGAGACCACCTTTTCTTCTTGAAGCGCCCGCAGGTACACTGCAACTGCTCCTCGACAAAGCCTTGCTTCTGCAATAGCCGGGCCCAAAAACGTTCCAACTTTCTAGGATAGACCAGATGACCAAGTTCAGACCGAGTATATACGCCATCTAAGTTATGGAACCCTTGTAGAACCCTGATAGTAACCCTGCCCCAGACCTAAACCCTGAACCCGTATATACAAGTACCGAGAAGCTGGTGTTGTGCAAGACACTGATGGGCCCCTCCTTCCCCGGGAGGTCGGAGGCCTTTTTCTTCGAGGGCTTCCTTGCTTCCCCAACGTAGAGTCTAGGGTTCAGGGTTTAGGGCTTAAGGGGCTTAAGGTCTAGATTTCGGGGTTGCAACCAGAGCAATAAAAGGATCAAACTTTCAGATCCCTACCAAGCTATAAAGACCAAAAAAATAATTTAAAGGTTGCGTTCAAGGCTTACAGGCTATTGGAGAACCAAGTTTCGGGACCTTCAGCGAGCCGGTGAGGATCACAAGGCCGATAGCAAGTCCAACTGCATTCAGCAGGGAGCCTTCGTCGACTGCTTAGGGTTTAGCGTTGTGGAGTCTAAGTTGCTGAAACTATAAGCCGTGGAAAAGTTCAGACTTTCAGTCTCGTAGGGGACAAGATTATCCCCAAAAGTGTAGCCTGCACCCATTCAGCTACTAAGGAGCTGTAGTCAACGGCGGTGAGGGCGACGTACTCCCAAACGAAGCCGTTCGTCAAGGCGGTGATCAAGACGTAGAAGGCGATGGTTGAGTTGCCTAGGATGCCCAGCCCAGTAGCCTGGGATTAAAATGGGCTCCTTTTTCGTATTGGGTACCTTTATAAGGAACCTCATTAAGACTAAAAAAAAAAGTGCCCACTGGGAGGCCTAATTGCTGAGCAGGACGGCGACTTGAAAACGACGCAGGGTGCTCGCCGCAAAGAGCATCTTCTCCGAGGGAGCCCCACTGAACGCGGTACGACTGCGAAGGGAACGCTGCAGCGCGCGCAGAGGGGCGCGAAGCGCCAAAAATTCCAGAAAAGTCAAGACTACCAGGGCCAGGGCTGAAGTGACGCAACCCAGCAAAAAGAGAAGCCGCAGTCGAAATGCAGCTGGCAACATAATCGTTAGGGCTACGACGAAGTACTTCAGGTAAACGATCGTGCGGAAACAGGGCAGAGGCTCTTCGAACGCCGCCTCAAGAGCCCTCATCATTTTCACGACGATTTGAAGAAACCAATTGCCAGCAAGAACGAGCAAAAACCTGCCGGAGACCTGTAGTCCTGCTATTAGAGACTCCTGCATGTTCACAGAACCCTCCAGGAAGGAATCCCTTACGCCATCATTGTTGCCGTCTGCACCGGCACAGGCAATCCACGTGTTGCCAAGGGTGGCCACAATCTGACTAGTGTACAAGTACAGAAGACACCTGATGCAGTCACGAATATAAGTTGACTGCGGGTGATCGGCCAGCACTAGGTATACTCCAATCACGGTCAGAAACCAGTTCGCCGCATGACGGAAACACAAAAGTGTCCAGAACTGATCAAACTTGTAACCGAATGAGGTCTTCATCTCCGGATCGAAAACACGACAGCCGTCCAAGCCGCCCAGGAACAGCCAGGCTGCGGCGGTGACCACAGAAGTACAAGCCAGCAAGGCAGTTGCCAAGAATGCACGAATCTGGATGGGATATGGAGACGACTGGCTTCTCAGAACATAATAGCCGAAGAAATATCCCCACGCTGCCAGGGCAGCGCAGCCAAAGGTCACATGCACAACCAGTAGCCCGATCGAAAATGCCGCAGACACAGCCGCAGCCGCCCACGGAAGCTGTGACAGCACGCGACGCCGACACAGAGCCATGAGCCCATCAGGCTTCCAATGTGGAGGAAAAGCGATTACAGATCTGAGCCAAAATCCTCGCAACAACAGAATATTGTTGTTATCAATATTATCATTAATTACCATTCTTTCAATAACTACTATTCTATTATGAGTACTCTATGAATAAATAAAGAAATAAACAAGCAAATAAATAAATAATTTCACAAATAATATATATATATAAGTAAATATAAATAAACATAAATGTACATACATATATATGGATGGTAAACCCCCATGACCACCGACCCTTGTCTTGTATCGTAAATACCGCGTTAAACCAGCTTTTCCGTCAGGTCCGGATTCCGCATCTCTCAAAGACTGCCAAAACCAAACTCACATTTCAAGAGAAAGCGCCCGTTGAATCGTTCAAGTTCGACGTGACGCACTCAACCGCAACACTGGACTCTTCCAATCAAAAACCAACCGCCAGGCACCTCGTCCAGGTTCGACGTGAGCACGACTTAACGGCAACACTGTACTCTTCCACTCAGAAACCAACTGGTTCCGAGGTAACACCAAAAAACAACAGTTTTTGGGAAACTATACAGCCAGACTCCACAAAAATGTTTTGTTTGGTTTTCCCTACGAAAAAGTTGGTTTTCGGTGGAAGACCACATTTTTCCTGAGAAAAAACCACCCAAAACAACAAAAAACATCTTTGGGGAAACTATGCGGCTAGACTCCAAAAAGATTGTGTTTTTTTTTGGAAGGAAAAATTGGTTTTCTGTGGAAATACAAACTTTTTCCTTTGAAAAAGTTGGTTTCCGGTCAAAATGCAAATTTTTTCCTAGTAAAAAGCTGGTTTTCGGTCAAAAAAACAAACTGCTTCCTAGGCAAAAAAAGGGGTTTGGGCTGAAAAACAAACTTTTTCATCGGGAAAAGATGGTTTTGCGCAGGAAAACCAATTTTTCCTGGGAGAAACAGAAAAAAACATCGTTTTGGAGTCTGGCCGTATAGTTTTTCCAACAAATGCTTGTTTTTTTTGGTGAATTTTCCCTAAGAAAAAAATTGGTTTTTCCGTTCAATGTCAGTTTGTCCCTAGGAAAAAGTTTGTTTTTCAGCCTAAAGCCATCTGTTTCCAAGGAAAAAATGTGCTTTTTGGCTCAAAACCATTTTGGCCTAGGGCTCCAAGATCAAATTGTTCCCAGCAAAGTGTGTGTATTTCATTTGTTTTTGTGCGCGTTACGAATTACTGTTACCAATAAGGTTCGAGAGTCACTACTATTGGGATTCGATTCCACTTAGCAGTAATACTATATAATTGGTGATAGCCAGTACATTATTCGGATCAGTTTTGGACTACATAGAGAGCTAGCACGGCAGGTTTCACCCAGACCGGGACCCAGGATACCAGGGTTATCACAGCTACCACTACGATTTCTTGTAGCTGACTAAGGTTGTAAATTGAATAAGAGAAACATCGGGGTCAAACTATGGGTGGTACAAAGCCTACTATGGATCGCCTAAGCATTGACATAAGGGCAAATGACAAGGACAGGGTGAGGGTTGATGTTGTTTGTGCGAACAGACCTCGTAAACCAGATCTCAGAGGGCAACCACACATACTTATCAACAACAAACCCTCACGCAGTTTGGAATCAGGAGTCAGCTAGCGATCCTCGTCATCATGTTGGTGCAGGTTTAACCTTAGGGTTAGCATGTGTATATATATACACACACACACATACATGCACATGCACGCATACGGGCAAGTCGAGATGGTCATATACTACAGTGAGAAAGGGGGTACCTTATACAATATGTTGGGGTAAACAAACACATACTGGTATCATCCCTATAATCTATGAGGCCAATGGTCTGGGTTTCTCCTAAAACCATTATTCGGATTGCTGTTGAAGGACGGTGCAGTACGAAGGTTACCAATGGGAACAAATTACGGGTAACATTAAGTTTGCAAGTAAGGTCCATCTTGGAGTCAGATCCAATGTCAGGGTTGCCAAGGGGACTGCAACATCCTTACTATCGGGGGCCAATCAGGCTGATGTATGTTATTGTACTAACCCTCAAGACACATAGGGATTTACAATGGGGTTCAGTCGACATAGCAATGTTAAATCATACGAACTAGGCCGTGGAACTATAAGGAATCTCTTTAGGGTGAACATGAAATAGAAGACTACTATCACCATTGGGGCCAATGTAAGGTCTAATGGCAGGGTCAGTCTTAGGGATACTGTTGTTTAGGAATAGCAGTCAGTCAANNNNTACGTATTGCTGGGGCTTTGATCTGAAACTACGGTGAAGGCTACCTTGGGAGTCAGCACTCGGGCCCATATCGAGCTTCGGGTATTCAGACAGAAATGAATTTCACCCTTGGAGAAATCATCTCTCAGAGTATCTGCGTGAANNGGTCGCAAGAATTGAGAATGAAGGCTTCTGACGATATAGGTATGCTGTCTCCTCGGAACTTCAAAACCTAACGTTAAACCTGGGTAATACACCAAACGCCTACACATAGGACGCGGCACCTCGCTGTGATTCATGGGGTTAGAATATATATATATATGTATATATATATATATCTCTCTCTCTCTCTCTCTATCTATCTGTCTATCTATCTATCTATCTATCTATACAGACAGACAGACAGACAGACAGACATGTATATA
>CAJNJA010032753.1:0-16428 GCA_905231915.1 Symbiodinium necroappetens
GCTTAGGGGGTTTAGGGGTTTCGGGGTTTTAGGGTTTGGGGGTTTAGGGTTTAGGGTTGGTTTAGGGTTTAGGGTTTAGGGGTTTTGGGGTTTTGGGGTTTTGGGGTTTATGGTTTAGGGTATAGGGTTCAGGGTTTAGAGTTTAGGGTGTCTGCTTGCGCAGTGGCCGAAGGTCCATGCTAAGCTGGGCGCCACCTCGCACCAGGGTTTGTGGCGGCGTATGTCGCGTGATGTTGCGTGTTTTGTAGTAGCACTCGGAGAAGTTGGAAGTTCTTTTCACCGGCCCGCTGAACCGTCTTTGGTTAGGGCTTTAGGGCTTCATCACACGGGCAGGGCAGGGCAGAGGGGGCAGGGCAGCTATTTTGGGCCTAAATCCATGGGTGGCCGGCGAGGCGGAGCCCTTGACAGCCCAGATCGGGCTGTATTCCACCATTCTCCCATATTCTTTGCCTATGTAACCCAGAAATCCCCATGATAAAGACCCTCTTCAACGCCAAAACATACACCTCTTCAAAGTAACAACTCTTGGAGTTTATTTCCCGAAAAAAGACTCAGAAGCACTAAAACCCTCCTCAACATTCTGCCCAGAAAATCTCGTAGACACTTGAAGGAACACTTTTTGGAGCCCCTAAACCCTAAACTCTAAACCCTAAACCCTAAACCCTAACCCCTAACCCCTAAACCCTAAACCCTAAACCCCTAAAACCTTAAACCCTAAACCCTAAACCCCTAAAACCCTAAACCCGCCTTCCGGCACCGGGAGAGCGCCGCTGGCGGCGACGCGCAGGCGGCTGCATAGAGCTGGGAGCCTCCCCGGCCGACACGCCGGGCCGAAGGCGGTTTAGGGGGGGCTTAGGGGGTTTAGGTTTATAGGGTTTTTATGGGGTTTTAGGGTTTTTATGGGGTTTATAGGGTTTATAGGGTTTTTATGGAGTTTTTATGGGGTTTATAGGGTTTTTATGGGGTTTATAGGGTTTTTATGGGGTTTATCGGGTTTATAGAGTTTATGGGGTTTATAGGGTTTATAGGGTTTTTATGGGGTTTATGGGGTTTTTAGGGTTTATGGGGTTTATAGGGTTTTCTGGGGTTTATAGGGTTTTTAGGGTTTTTATGGGGCTTATAGGGTTTATGGGGTTTATGGGGTTTATAGGGTTTATGGGGCTTATAGGGTTTTTATGGGGTTTATAGGGTTTATAGGGTTTATGGTGTTTTTATGGGGTTTTTATGGGGCTTATAGGGTTTATATGGGGTTTATAGGGTTTATAGGGTTTATGGGGTTTATAGGGTTTAGGGTTTATAGGGTTTTTATGGGGCTTATGGGGTTTGTAGGGTTTATGGGGTTTTAGGGTTTATAGGGTTTATAGGGTTTAGGGTTTAGGGGAAGGGCTTACTCAGAATCTTCGGGTTTAGGGCGTAAGGCTTGAGGTTAGGGTTTATGGTATAGGCTGTATAGGGTTTAGGTCTCGGGGTTCAGGCTTTAGGGTTTAGGGTTTAGGCTTTAGGCTTTGGGGCTTAGGTTTAGGGCGTAGGGTCCATATGAACTCTGTCTGCAACATAGGCAGGTACCCCCAGGGCAAATCTCAAGTATCTGATCACGGTCTCGGTTCGTGCAACCGCGCCTCCTCGGGTTGTGAGGAAATCCGCTCGTCAACATACCCCAAACCCTCAACCCTGCACCCTAAATCCTAAACCCTAAACCCTAAACCGTAAATCCTAAACCCTAAATCCTAAACCATAGAACCTAAACCAACAAATCCTAAACCCTAAACCCTAAATCCTAAACCCCAGATCCTAAACCCTAAACCCTGAATCCTAAACCCTAAACCCTTACTAAACCATAAACCCTGAATCCTAAACCATGAACCCTTTCTAAACCATAAACCCTACATCCTAAACTCAAGGGTGAACTGTGTACTGGCCTCCATACAGCCGCAGTCTTCTATCATACGGCTCCTATGAAGCGGGGTTTAGGGCTTAGGGTATACATCTATATGAGAAATACGGCTGATGAGATAAATCCTGAATTACCCCACTTTTTGGAAAAAAACCCACAGTCCCCGTAGTTTAGGATCCTTAAGTATTAAGGTAATGCAGGATTTATGTCATCAACAGTATTACTCAACCGCTACTGAATTATATGTTAAATATTACTCAACTGCCACTGAATGGGGGCAGCACCCGATCCATAAGCATCATCTAAACCCTTAACCCTAAACCATGAAGGTCATCGGTACAAGCATCATGGATCTGCCAAATACCTGGATCCTCAGGAACTCAAGAATCAGCCTTTAGTGTGCCGGGTAAGCGTTTAGGGTTTAGGATTTAGGGTTTAGGGTTTAGGTTTAGTGTCAGTCCTCATCGCCAGGAGCAGTTAAGCATTGCTTGGCACTTGCAAGACAAGGAGGTTCGTAGGGCTTAAGGTTTTGATGGCTTCGGGCTTAGGGCTTTGGGTTTAGAGCTTCGGATTTAGGGCTTTGGGTTTAGATCTTTGGGTGTTCGGCTTTGGGTTCCAGGGCTTAGGGAAATCCCTCTGAAAACTCGGCGTCTAGAATTCCCAAGCACGGCAAAGCCCGAGTTTCCTCAGTCCTGACTGGAAAAAACGACACCAACAAAGGGGTTTAGGGTTTAGGGCTGAGCAGGGGCTTAGGGTTTAGGGCTGAGAAAAAGTCAGCCAATTTAACCCCCAAACCTGAGCCATTAAACGAAAAAACTACAATCATAAACTCAATGCAAGCCGTGCTCCCCGGCCGAAAACAATGCCATAGGTCGGGCCGACCTCATGAATGCTCACGAAATACACATGCAAAATTCTCGGGTTCAGGGTTTAGAAATTGAGGCTTGGGGCTTAGGGTGTAGAGCATCTGAATTAAGGTTTTAGGGGGTGCTGGGATGTAGGGTTTATTTAGAGCTACGGGTCGGTGACGTTGAGATTTAGGTTTCTGGCTTTATGGTGCACGCACACAGATATATATATATATACACACACACACACGCACATGTACACGCCTGTACAAACATCGCAATCTACATCTAAATATAGACATATACATAAACATAAACATAGACATGAAAAGAGACATATATGCATATACACCGACGTAGACGTAGCCCTTCTGTGCCTGCATCCATAAACATATACATAAAACTACACATACTTGTTTACCACGAACGAAAACATTGCGCAGCAAAAGCACATGCGTGCAAATGCTGCACGCAGGCGTGCAAGGATGCAGGCATGTATGTCTCCGTACGTAGTGTGTACTTGTGGACGTACAAATACATGTTGTCAGTATCTCGATGGCATTCAACCGGTGCTTCCAGCCGAAACAAGTAATACCTGTTTACAAACCGACCTACCTGTCTTACTGCATCCCAACTTAGCGTCTAAGCCCTCAGGTGCCCCACCGTAGCACCCAAACAAAGACCCAAACACGGAAGACATGTACAGATGGATAGCTAGCTACCTATCCAGCAATGTAGATAGCTAGATAGCTAGGTAGCCAGGCAAAAGGTAGGTAGGTAGGTAGGCAGGCAGGCAGGGAGGTAGGTAGGCAGGTAGGCAGGTGGATGGGTGGATAGGCAGATAGATCGAAAGGTAGGTAGATCGATCGATAGATGTATAGATATACATCTCTGACGTTTCTGTGTACGCTCGCACAGACATAGTTGTAAGGCATAACCGATATGACACACTGAACTCTAGAACTCCCTTTCATGCAAAATCCTTGCAACACCCATTGAAAATCCCTTCAGGCAAGAGGTTTGTAGGACGGTCCGGGCCCTGGCTGGATCTACACAGAGCGCACGCGGAGCATGCGACGTCAGCCGGTGGACCTGAGGCTTGAGGGTTGAGGGTTTAGGGTCTAGGGTTTGGGGTGAGGCTTGGGAAAAAGGACCCTAAACCCTGAACCCAAGTCTGCGGTTGCTTTTGGGTTTTTAAGGGTTCTTTTGCAAGGATTTGGTCGATGTTCCAGCCGGGTTCTGCAAGGGTTTAGGGGGTGGGGTTTAGGGAGTTTTGGAGGACTTTGAGGTGCAAGATTTAGGATAGAGCGTTCAGGACCTTCCTTTGTAAGGGGGCTCTTAAGAAGAATCGACTTCAAGAGATGGAAGGCATCTTCCTTCGCTAAGGAATATGCCTTCAATTTTTTACGGATCGTAGAAAGGTTGAATGGAATACCGGCCATTGCGGGTGTTCCTCTTAAGTTCCCTTACACTAACCGGCGTTTTGAAGACCCCACAAACCCTGAACTCCTTGTAGACAAGCACGCTAAGAGAAGCTTGTGATGTTTTGCCATGCATAGGGTTGACGGCTTTGCATCTCGGTTTAGGGCTAACTGAGTATGACCAGGTACCTCTATAAGACCAGGACCATAATAGCAAATTCAAGGGTCCCAATGCTTGCAAGTGAAAGCTACACTCCTAAACCCTAAGCGCCCGATCCTAGAACGAAGCCAGAGCCATCAGCTTCACCCCACACCCCAAAGTCAGAAGGCTTAGAGTCCAAATCCTAAGGGTTCAGGGCTTAGGGTATCGGGTTTAAGGTTGAGGGTCAGGATTAGGGTTTCGGATCGATTTCAACAGTCTCAGCAGTCCCCCACAACATGCAGAGTTGGAGTTCTAAACCAAGAAGGGAAATTTACCACTATCCCAGATCGGTACCAGGTAAAAAAAAAGAAACGGACTTTTGTTCATCCCCAAACCCTAAACCCTGACCCTAAACCCTAAACCCTACACCCTAAACCCTAAACCTTCATGGGCTTCTAGAAGCAGGCTTGTAGGCTTCCATGGCCGGGCTTTAGGATCCTACAGTTGCAAGGGCTTTCGAGCATGCAGGATGACCGTCCTACTTAAAGAAGCGGGGGGCCTTAGCAACTAGGGCGTCTACGTAAGCTACAAGGAGATACGGTTGATGATCTAAATCCTTCAGTACCCATAATAAGAAACATACCACAATATAGTTTGGAGTCCTTCAGGCAAAGCAGGATTTATATCATCAACAGTATCCCCAATCAGGGAACATGTACGTGTACTTTGATAACGACAAGGATTTTCTCAAGCCCACGCTGGAGTCCGCATTCCCCAGTTTACACAGGGCAAAAGGGGTAAGGGTAGTAGTAGTAGTTAACCTCCAGCTTACGCCACACAATACACCTACAACCTGCAAGAAAAGTCCCCTAAACCCTAAACCCTACACCCTATCCCTAAACCCCAAACCCTAAACCCTAAACCCTATCCCTAAATCCTAAGCCCAAAACCCTAAACCCCAAACTCTAAACCCTATCCCTAAACCCTAAACCCTGAACCCTAAACCCTAAACCCAAAACCCAAAACCCTGAACCCAAAACCCTAAACCTAGCACCCGCAACTGCCCGCCCTGAGCTCCGGACGCGCCCCGCCGTGCCACGCTGATTCATGCAATCTCTTCGAGGCAGGAACCCCCTTCTTAGGTAGCTCTCTAAATTAAGGGTCCCTTTTGGGGGCAAAGCCTACACCCCAGCATCCTGAAACCCATTTTTTGTGTAGTTCTCTAAATTAAGGGTCCCTTTTTGGGGTTTAGGGCTTCGGGTTCCTCAAAGGGATCTGCAAGGGGGTTGCTGTAGGGTTTCTGTAAGAGTACTATAAGGGCTTCTATCTATGGGTGGTTCTCTAAATTAGGGTCCCTTATGCGTACTGGGGCCGAAGAGTTCTGCAAATTTACAGGCCTGGCATTTCGCAGCATAGGTAGGTGTTGGCGTTCGTGGCTTCTTAGGGCTGGCGTGGTGGCATAGTGGTCAAAGCCTTGAATACTCCTGACCCCAGACTCGTAAACATGTGAATCTCAGGCTCGGTCTAGCTGTCCAGCTGTTAACGGATACTCATGCTAACCCGGGTTGTGGGTTTTAGGTTTTAGGGCTTTAGGGCTTTAGGGTTTCAGGGTTTAGGGTTTTAGGGTTTGTGTGCTAACCGACTCTACTTTTCAACTGCAAGCATTGACACTGCCCCTAGGCAAAACAATAGCCAGCCAGAGCCGATATCCCAGCGGCGAAAATCATGAATTGGGAAAACTCGAAGCACGGTTGAGGGGCCTCCGGTTTAGAGTTTAAGACTCAGGACTTAAAACTTGACGGTGCCGCGGTAGAACAATGACTAGTCTTCAACTGCCCAGCACCTCATCGCAGCAGGTCCTGCGTAAGATAGCAAAGGAAACAGCAGCTTCCTCGCAAGATGTATGGAATTTAGGGATGAGGGCTTTGGGGTTTAGAATTTTGCTTGAAGCTACGGATCAACCACACTCTCGGCTTTTAGGTCATATATCCAGGACATTTTCAGGTGGGTAGTTACCGTTATAGGAGCATTATTGAAGGTCTATATACCTTATAGAAGCCTTGTGGAAGCCCTAAATACCCTAAACTCCCCACCTGCGGTTTCCTTCAAACATAGGAGCTCTCGGAGGCGTCAGCCCTAATGGGGCAGCATGGAAGAGCCCACTTGTCATCAATCCGAGGCGCCCAGGGTTTAGGGTTTTTAGGGTTTTGGGTTAGGGTGTAGGCCAGTGTAGGGTTTAGGGTTTAGGGTTTTAGGGTTTAGTGTTTTAGGGTTTAGGGTTTAGGGTTTTAGGGTTTTAAGGTTTAGGGTTTAGGACGTCCTAGACCCATAACAAGGGTTCTTGTTAAGGGGTTTACCTTGCATTACCATCATAGGGACCATCATAGGGATCTATTGTAAGTCATAGGGTTTCTTTATGAGGGTAACTTAAATTAAATCCCCTTAACAAGAACCCAGTAAGCTGTGAACCAACCCCAAACCCCAACACCTCCTCTCTAATCCTGAAACCCGAAACCCCGCGCCCTGAAAAATCTGAAAAAACTCTAAAACCCTAAACCTAAACCCCTAAACCCTAAACCCCGAATCCTCAAGCCTTCAAACCCTAGTCTCTAAACTAAAGGAAACTACAGGTGGGGAGTTTAGGGTTTATAGGGCTTCTATAAGGCTTCTATAAGGTATATAGACCTTCTATAAGGCTTCTATAACGGTAACTACCCACCCGAAAATGTCCTAGACTAAAGCCTGAATCCCAATCCCCGGGCCTTAACCCCCAGTCTCTCAGCCCTGAATCCCACTACAACCTTGCCTCCAAGCTGCCCGCCCTGTGTGCCCAAAAACAAGGCTTCTACTTTGCTTTTCTCTAAACTCTAAAACTCTACACCCTCTACACCCCAACCCGCCCCCCCTCACCCCAATCCCTAAACCCTAAACCCTAAACTCTAAACCTTAAACCCTAAACCCTAAACCTTAACCCTAAACCCAAAACTGTAAGCCTAAACCCTAAAACCCTAAACTGTAAATCGGGTGTTTAACCTAGGAGGGCTACTAGAGCTGCAAGCCCTTCACCGCCTGGATCTGGGTCTCAAAAACGGAACCCGATGTTGAGCGCCGGAAGTGCTATGTAGGGCCGCTTGGGTTTAGGGTTTAGCGGCTTAGGGTTTAGGGTTTGGGGGTTTAAGGCTTAGGGTTCAGGGTTCAGGGTTTCAGGTTTAGGGACGGCCGTTTGGGCCTAACCTAGAGCCGTTGCCCCGGAGCACAATCCTGTCGCTGTTTTGAGAAAAGCCGCTCAAGGGTAGTGATTCTGCACGCACAACTTTGCTTAGAAGGCTGTCTGGGCCTTCCAGGAGCATCTTGCTCAAACTAAGCTCTCACACATGCCGGCAAAAAGATTCAAGCCAAGAGACACGCACATCGCCATACCCTGCACTTCTCAACGATCACAAAAATCTATGCAAGCTAGGACCCTACACCCCGAAACCCCGGTACAACTCCAATGAGGTGGGCCTTTGTGAGCTGTATACTCACACATGCTTGCTACTGTGAGCCCTTGAAGCAATTCCTGCACTGCCAGAAAGCACAAAGAAATTGCAGGATACCACCTAAAACCCCTCATCCCTAAACCTTAAACACTACCTAAAAACAAGAACCTAAACCCATTAACGTAGAATTTGGTCCGTCAGCAGCAGTAACCCCTCTAGAACGTACGGCTTCCCCTTCTAGCAAGGGGAGTTTGGGCGGTTTAGGGTTTAGGGCTTAGGGTAAACCCTAAACCCTCAGCCCTAAACCCTAAACCCTAAACCGTTTAGGGTTTAGGGTGCTCCGGACTCAGGCTTTAGAGCTGAACGGCTTAACGGTTTGGAGCCTTGGTTTTCAGAGTTAGGCTTAGGGCTTCGGGTTTAGGGTTTATGGTGCAGGGTTTAGGGCGTAGGGTTTAGGGTTTCGGGCTTAGGGTTTCGGTTTAGGCTTTAAAGTTTAGGGTTTAGGGCTTAGGGCTTAGGTCTTAGGGGTTTAGGGCTTAGGGTTTAGGGTTTTAGGATGTATAATAGAGCTGAGGGTTTAGGGTTTGGAGACCCAAATCCAGCCGGTATCCGTGAACAACAGGAAACGGGTTTCGGAAGAGATGCGTCAATGACCGTATACACCTAAACCTCATACCCTGAAGCCCCAAGCCGAAACAGCCGACAAAAACCCAAACCCTAAACCCTAAACCCCAAAACCCTAAACCCCTAAACCCCAAATCCTATTTAAAAGCGAAAAGGGACCCCCCTTTTCCCTGCACCCTAAACCATGAACCCTAGGGTTTAGGGTTTAGGGTAAACCCTTAACGAGGATAAAACACCCTAAAGACACTCTAAAGGTGATTGAAACTTACTTGGAGGTTCATGGGTAGTTATAAGTGGGGTTATAAGTCCCCTAATTTGGGTTATAACTACAGTTACCCTACTTATAGACCCACTTATAACTACCCATGAACCTCCAAGTAGACTTCGACCCGATAAAGCTTCAACATGAAACCCTAAACCCCGAAACCCTAAACCCCAAACCCCCAAACCCCTAACCCCTAAACCCCTAACCTTTAAAACAGAACACGAAGACCGGCCCGAGGGGCTCCGCATTGCGTTCTCGGGCCACCCCGCGATGGGTTTCTCAACGCGGCCATGCACATTGCACGAATTAGCGCATTTAGGGGGCGGAGCCTGCAAAGGGGCTTTAGGGCTTAGGGTTTAGGGTTTAGGGTTTAGGGTTTAGGGTTTGGAGTTTAGGGTTTTGGGTTTAGGGTTTGGGGTTTGGGGTTGGGGGTTTGGGTTCAAGGTCGCGGGTTTGGGGTGTAGGGAAAGCGGCTTGGACCTGGGATTTACGACCCTAGATCCTACGCCCTAAACCGTTGGGTTTACAGGCCTGATGCTGTGAGATCTCAGGTTCAAGCCTAAACCGAACCCCTAAACCCTGAATCCTAAACTCTAAACCTCAACCAGAAGATCCTGGATCTTTAAACCTAATCAAACCCTCTAAGAAACCTTTAGGAAGCCCATAAAATCTTCCGCAGGCCGCAAGGTCAAGCCCCTCAAGGTACCCTAAGACTTTCACACCCGAAACCCGTTCGGGAATGGGAGATTGAAATGGCTCCACATCGGAGTTGCAGAAACGGATATAAACCGAAACAGTCGGATCTTTGTTACCAGGATCCGCAGCTGAGGTACTTAGTTCTGTGCAACCCCACACGATAGAACAAAGTTGTAAAGCAATGAAAGCGTCTGTATACTTAAAGACTAACATACTAAAGTACTCTTTTATATATATATATATATTGTATGGTATATAGTATTTTCACTAAAGCAGCACATCCGTGTCGCCAGCATAGCTACCGCCCCGCACCCGTCCGTTCACGCAGCACGTCTTCTTCTCCCACCACAGAAGGCTTAGCCTTTTCTGGGCCTTCGGTGGGTGCCACTAAGCTGTCTGCTTTCTTTCTGATCTCTGGTTCAAGGCAGGGTTTAAGGTTCGGGTCTAGGGTTTAGGGTTTAGGGTTCAGGGCATAGGGTTTAGGATTTAGGGTTCAGGGTTCAGGTTCAGGGTTTAGAGTTTAGGGTTCAGGGTTTAGGGTTTTGGGTTTAAGCTTCAAGCCTTGTGAGGGTTTTGAGAGTTTGGAGGCTTAGGGTTGAAGGTGTCACGGAGTGGTGGTTTAAGCCTGGCATCTGGGCATGCGGCGTTTTTAAGTTAGGGTTTAGGGTTTAGGGCGTTTTAAGTGAGATTGAAGGGATGCGCATTTCTAGACTCGTACCGGGTGTCAGAGTGTGCCCTTCAAAACAGAAGCCTCAACGATAACCTTCTGGGAGTGTTCGAAGTGCCGAGACTCCCAACAAGCCAGCCCACGCCCGAGACCCTCAACCGTAGAACCTGCGTACTGATGATGATGGTGATGAAATGATGATGATGATGATGATGATGATGATTAAAGCCCTCCCCCACTTTCCGCTTGTCGGACTGGGTATACGAACTAGGATGCCTTTTATTGGTGCTATCGAATTTTTCACACGGCCTTACAGGGTTTCAGATAGGGACCTGGATGGTTGGAACAGGGCTTTGGGTGTATACTATACTGTAAGTCTATACGTATGATGAAGGCACCGACTATATACCCTAAACCCTAAACCCTAAACCCTAAACCCTAAGAAGGCACCGGACTATATACTACTTAACACTTACGCCGACCCCGAGATGCCGGCTGTAGGGTGTTAGGTTTGGGATGGCTCAGGGTTTAGGGCTTGGGTTTAGGATGCAGGGTTTGGGTTTAGGGCTTAGGGTTCAGGGTTTAGGGCTTGGGTTTAGGTTTAGGGTTTAGGATTTAGGGTTTAGGGTTTAGGGTTTAGGGTTTGGGTTTGGGACTGAGTGCTTTCGAAGCTCAAGGCTGATAGCTCTGGGTGCTGGAGGTTGGGTTGACCAGAACACCCCAAGCTAATGTGTCTATGTTGTGTGTATACATACATATATATATATATATTATACATACATATATATATATATATTAACTCTATAATCGAGCCCTTATAAGCCCGAACAGAAGGGTAGATAAAGGCGTCTAGGTAGCCAGTGAATTCTAAACAACCTAAAGCAATAGTCAAAATGCCTCATTTGAATAGTGCCTTGCATAAATTTTCAATGGAGCATAGAGGAGTCTTCTTTTGGTGCTAAACCTCGAAACCCAAACCCTAAACCCTACAACGACGGGATTGGGGGTTTTGAATCTTGGGGGGGCTTGCAGACGAGATGGGTTGTCACCGATCGAACTCGGCATTGGCGCTCGTCGGCATGCTCTTGTAAAAGGGCCTGTGACTGCATCCTTGCTACCCTTTGGGATTGAGGATTTAGGCTCGGACCGTAAACCCTACAAACCCTCGGCACCGACCGCCGAACCCCAAAGCCTTGAAACCTAAACCCCAAGCCCTAACGGCCGAAGCCCTAAAGCCCTAAAGCCCTGAACCCCTAAACCCAAAGCCCTGAAGCCCTGAACCTTAAAGCCCTCAACCCTAAACCCAAACGACAGCAGTTGCTGCCTTTTGGTTCGCCAGGATACGTCGACCCTGGCGTTCCTTCTTACAGACTTTTACAAGGCTTTAAAAGCTTTAGGGTTTCGGGTTTAGGACTTAGAGGGTTTAGGGTTTAAGGTTTAGAGTTTAGGGTTTAAGGTTTACGGGTTTAAGGTGTAGGGTTTAGGATTCAAGGTTCAGGGTTTAGGCTTTACGGGCTTCAGGTTTAGGGTTTAAGGTTTAAGGTTTAGGGCTTAGGCTTTGCGGGCTGACGGTTTAGGGTTTAGGGTTTAAGGATCAGGATTTAGGCTTTACGGGTTTAAGGTGTAGGGTTTAGGGTTTAAGCGGCTCTGTGTATGGAGTTGCGGTTTGGAGCTTAGGATATGGATGGGTTCAAGGTTTACAGTTCACGGTAACTAGCGGAACTAGCGGGGTTTGTAGAGCCCAGTCGATTGGAAGAATTCCACAATAGCCTTGCTGCCCGGCATCACAAGAACCCTCCTGCCATCAAGTTGCACTATTTCGGCTTAGTGCTGCCTGTGTGGCCAGCGACATCCGCGCTTCAGAAAGTACGAGACCCTGAATACAAACCGCCAGGGTTTAGGGTTTAAGGTTTAGGGTTTAAGGTTTAGGGTTTAGGGTTATGGTTTAGGGTTTAGGGTTAACCGATAACCCACATGGCTATGTAACTGGAGCAATCACAGCCAGGCACGCTCACGATGTCTTGCATTTGCCCGTTTTTTTGCCCCAGAAACGGGCCTGGGATGGCACGAACTTGTAGGCCCAAAAAACATGCAAAAACCTACAGTACAACAGGAACAAGACGGTGGATGACATAAATCCTGCATTACCCCATAATAAGGAACAGACCCACATTCCCATGGTTCAGGGTCCTTAAGGAAATGCAGGATTTATGTCATCAACAGTATCACACCCCAAAAAAACAGTCCCCAAAGCGACCATTCAGAGATCCCAAACCCCTGGACCCTAAAAGCGTGAACCCCTCAACACCGAAACCCTAGACCTAAACCCTAAACCCTAAACCCCTAAACTCTAAACCCTAAGCCCTAAGCCCTAAGATTCCCTTTACGGGTACACGGCTACGGGTTGAGGGCTTAGGCGGATTTGGGGTTTAGGTCACCGCTCCCCAAACCTTAAGCTTCCCAGGATGTGGGTTTAGGGTTTAGGGTTTAGGGGTCGAGGGTTTAGGGTTTAGGGGTCGAGGGTTTAGGGGTTAGGGGTTAGGGGCTTTGGGTTTAGGGTTTAGTAGGGTTTAGGGTTTAGGGTTTGGGGGCTTTGGGTTTAGGATTCAGTGGTCTAGGGGTTTAGGGATTAAGAGCTCAGCACCTTGGCTTGGGTTCTGCATTCAAAAGGCTTGAGCTTGCCTAGTCTAGGGTTGACGCTCCAGTAGGGCCTCTTGGGGAGAAGGGCTTCTAGGGCGTATGGGCTTGAAGTTTGGGTTGCTCTTCGTCTGGTGCTTACGATCGTTCCGAAGCAATGGAAACTGCTATTCAGCTGCTATGCCCCTTGCCTCTCCGACTTCTCTTCCTGCTCTGACTGCTCCGAGAGCTACTGTTGTGTGTGCATGCGCTGTCTGGCCACGATCCGGGCTTCAGTTGGCACGCTGCCAATACTTTTAAACTCTGTTTGTTCAACACCGCAGCCAGCGCCTTTGGAATGGCACATTGGATTTTTACACGCATGCTGTGTTGGCTGTCTACCCTATATAAGCCTTGATCCCAAAACCATAACCCTAAAGCCCTTACAGAACCCTCGAGCAACTGAAACCGTCGCCATTTCAAGCTCTCGATTCTAGGGACCTCAACAATTGAATAGGATTACTTTAAAGGCTCTTTAAAGGGGTACTGCAAGGGTTGGGAAAACCGCTTTATTAACCCTTAGAGGAAGGGGTTTGGGGTAGATCATACTACTATACCCAAAACTAAGTCATCCTAAGGAATACCGATATATTATACTAGACCCGAAACCCTAAACCCTAGACTCAGGAATGGACAAGAGAGATTCGCCGCAGACCGAATCCGGCCTTCTGCTTAAACAAGACCTGCGACACCGCGGCGCCGGGTGTTCGCCGGGTGCCTGGTTTCGGGTTTCGGGTTTGGGTCGGCTAGGAAGATTGGAGGGTTCTGTCACGTTTACAGTGCAGTAGGTCTCATTCGCGTGTTGAGTATATAGGGGCCTTAATACTCAGAATAAGGGTCTGGGATACATTTGTCGTAATTCATTACGGAACTATAAGGGATACTAGTAACACTTCTTTCGAACCCGATAGTATACCACCTTCATGCTCTTGCAAAGCCCTAGAGCCACACCTAAACCTTCCCAAGCCCGGTGCGTGACCACATCGCAACACTTGGCTAATGGATCAATCAAACATACGTGCCTTAATATTTAGTTAGCATAAGGTTTAAGCCTCGCTGAAGATTGCTGGTACTAGTTCTTCAGAGCCCTATAGTAGGACTAGCTGGAAACAAACGTTGCACCAAAACCTTTGACGTGCAGGTCCCCTCACTGAACCCTAAACCCTAAACCCTGAACCCTAAACCCTGAACCCTGAACCCTAAACCCTAAACCCTGAACCCTAAACCCTGAACCCTGAACCGCATGCCAATCCGCCTCTTGTTTTTCGCGAGGAGGCGGCCGCCAAACCAAGCCTCTTCCCACGACCTGCGCGACGTCTCACACCCCCATAAGTTTAGAATTAGGGTTCAGGGTTTAGGGTTTAGGGTTTCGGGTTCTGGGCTTAGAATTGGGGTTCAGGGTTTAGGGTTTAGGGTTTCGGGTTTAAGGTTCAGGGCTTAGAATTAGGGTTCACGGTTTATGGTTTAGGGTTTAGGGTTCAGGGTTCAGGGTTTAGGGTTCGGTTTAGGGTTTAGGGCTTCAAAGGATGCGGGCTCCGGCGCAGGAACGGCTGTTTTTGATTAATCGAACCACCTGAAACCCTAAACCCTCATCCGCGGAGCCTTGCGAGATGGTACCAGGCGTCAAGCTTCGCCTGGGGATGTACGGGCGCAACAACGGCTCTTTATAGAGCCAGGATGAGCTTTGTCGGAAAAGCCGTCAGCACTGAGTTACAGAACCGAAGCGGCATCTGTAGTCAGACAGGACTCCCGACTAGACATGATACACGCTGGGAGAGACGGAGCGGCTCTCACAAATCAAGCCCAACAGTTGCCCGTATTTACGGTACTTGTAGGAAGAAGTATAGACCTGAGTGCATCTCTTCTCCTGAAACGAAGCACCAAGGCACGAGGCTGGCGTCAGCGGCTGTACATCCGTCTCGTCGTCGTCACTGTCGGTGCTGCTGCTGCTGTTCGAGGAATCTGGCGAAGGTGCTCAACAGGTTGGGTTTAGGGTTTAGGGTAGGGGCCAAGCAAGTGACCACAGACACTACATGCTGGAACCCGAAAGGAAAATCAGAAAACAGGCCTGCGCTTCGCAGTGGACTCTGTTTGGCTTTGGCAGGCAGCTGCATGTTCGGTGTGTGTATTTCGCCTCAGGCCCTGCCCCCACCTCCCAAGCCCCACGCATATCTCCAAACAAGAAGCTGCATACCCGCAACCACTTCACTGCCGACTCCGGACCCCTTTCAGTTCTGAACCCATCACCTCCAGCGACACAAAACCCCGTAGCTCCCAAAAATTGCTGCCCCGAGCCTGATTTCGCCTTGTGCATATCCGAGAACCTCGGAGTCGTTGCTGGCGATATCAAAGCCCTAAAGCCTCGAAACTATGGCCTCTGCTCAAGTCCCAAGCCTTGCTTCAAACCCCTAAACCCTAAACCAAAAAATCCAGAAACCTTAAACATCCCTAAACCCGGGATCCTGAATCCTAGAAACCCGAAACCCTAACCTTAAGCCAGAAAACCGTAGACCGCAACTCTGTGGCCGAAGTATCGGAAGCTCCCACCTCGGATGCCTTAAGACCTCCTAGGTTTAGGGATTTAGGGTTTGAGGTATAGGGTTTAGGGTGTAGGGTTTAGGGTTTAAGGTGTAGGGTTTAGGGTTTAGGGTGTAGGGTGTAGGGTGTAGGGTTTGGGGTCCTGTTGGGCACCCAAACAGGAGTGTTGAGGTTGTCTGCTCCTTTTCCGGGTTTGTCTGTTAGATATCAGGCTGCAGGATTGAAGGCTTGTTACATGATTGAGGCAATAAGACATTTTGAAGCAGTAAGAGTTATTGAATCAAGAAATAATCATGGGATCTTAAGACACCCCCCCCCCCAAGAAAAGCACCCCCAGATGGAAATGCCAAGTTGCTGGACTCCTATTATAAGAAAATTCCCGGCGTTGCTTCGGAGGAAACCATGTCGAACCTAAACCTGAAGCCCACACTGCTCCAGACCAGAAAGGACGATTAGGTGTGGTTTAGGGTGTGTGGTTTAAGGTTTAGGGTTTCGGGTGTAGGGTTTCGGGCTTAGAGCTTAGATTAGGGCGTTAGGGCTTTAGCGTTCTAGTGTGCGAAACCCAGAACTTGAACGCTAAGAGCCCTAACATCCTTGCGAGGAGCTTCAACCGGGCTTGCAGCTTGACCATTGACAAGACCATCTGGTCCATCAGCTCCTGAGACGGCTCCAAACCCTAAACCCTAGACCCTAATTACACCCTAAACCCAAACTGTAAACCCTACACCCTAATCCCTACGCCCGAAAACCCTAAACCCTAAACCCTAAACCCAAACCCAAACCGTAAACCCTAAACCGTTTTGGAAGAAGCTGCGGGTTCAGCGTTTAGGATAACCGCAGCCGGCGCTCCAACTCCAAGCCTCCAAGACCTCACAAAATCCTCACACTTGATTGTTTATAGAAGCCGGGCTGCCCATACCATGTCGTAATCCAACTGTAGTTGTGGAAAACACACAAGCACAGACAGAGAGAGAGAGAGAGAGAGAGAGAGCGAGAGAGACAGAGAGAGAGAGAGAGAGAGAGATGGAGAGAGATGGAGAGAGATGGAGAGATAAAGAGATAGAGGGAACGCGAAGCAAATGGATAGAAGGAAGATAGATGGATTCAAGTAGAAAGATAGATAGGTAGATAGATAGATACATAGGTAGACAGATACATAGGTAGATAGGTAGATAGAT
>CAJNJA010032753.1:16525-30027 GCA_905231915.1 Symbiodinium necroappetens
CTTGCAGAACCCTTCCAGTAACCCTTCGAGAACCACACGGTATAACCTCCCTCCTGGCCCTTACCGACGAAGCTGGAGCAGCCCCAAACCCTCCAGTTTTCAAAGACCCGAAAATAGGGGCCTCAAGACTTAGAGTAAGTCTCCCATTTCAGGGGCTACTTCGAAGGGCGAAGAAATTTGAATCAGTGCTACTGTAAAAGGTCTAGAAAAAAAAAATATATATATATATNNTGTATATGTATATGTGTATGTATGGGGCCTGAACAAGTAGAAAGAGGTCCCTCAAGGGCCGGTTCTAACACATAAGGGCCTTCGAAAGTCGACTGAGGCCCCCCAAAACCCTTAACCCGAAACCTTTGAGGCCCTAAATCCGGTCCTTGGTGGCAACTTGGTCTTTCTGAAGAAGCGCCAGGTTCAAGCTGGTCGCCTCGGAGCGGCAGTGTGTTTTTGAGGCAGCAGGGCTTAGGGCTTAGGGTTTAAGGTTTAGGTGGGCTTCGCATCCAGGATTTAAGACCTTACTAAACTTGGTACCCCAGGAATTCCAAGTACCCCTAAGGATTCGGGGGCTGAAGTCACTGTGCTTACGGCTTTGTTGAGGCTGTGGCTGAAAATTTGGAGCCCTTGGCACAACCGAGTGTCGGAAGTCCAAGTGCTTCACGTTAAAAGAATTGGCGCAGCCCCTCTGGACACAAACCTAATGACACAAACCTAAATCCTAAATCCCGTCCTCTTTTCTCAGACATGGGGCAGGTCCCTTGAGCTCGGCAACGCCTTTGCAAAGCTCCTGCAAAGGCGAACTCGGCTGCTTTTCTCCGGGTTGTAGGGGAGGCTCCCTAAGCCCTAAACCCTAAACCCCAAACCCTAAACCCCAAACCCTAAACCTCGAGCTTCTTAGAGTCCCAGGAGCTGGTGAGCCGCTCTGGGGATTTCACCGAATTTCACGCAAACGGTCTGGCCCAGGCCGTCTTCCCACAATTCTGCCCCCGAAAAAACCCTCATAATGCTTGAATATAATATGATATGGGTAGTTCTCTAAATTAGGGTCCCTTTTGGGTCCCCAAAAACGTACGGTCTCTAAATTAGAGCCCCTTTTTGGGTCCCCCCAAAATGTACGGCACCTCTGATAAAAAGGACCCTCGCGAAGGGACCCTAATTTAGACAACTACCCGTGTAGCTAAGTAGAGCCTGCGACAGCAAGTCACCGAAGCCTACGTTCCGACATGCAGTTCCGGTGAGGCCTCTGCCGACAGGTCATTGGTGCCTTCTGCACAAAGAAGCCGGTAAAGGTCCTGCCACCGCAGGCACTCAGAGCGCTACACAACTCCCAGGGCCGAATCAATGCCACTACCACAAAACCAGCGTCGGTTTAGGGTTTAGGGTTTAGGATTTAGGGGAGATGGATCGGCGCTGCTTCGCACCCAACTGGGGACTCCATTCATGTTGCATCATTAGCAGAGGCCCCTGGCAAGGAGCCTCCATGACACGTGTTTCCAAGCACCCTGAACCATAAACCTCGAATTTCGGCTTCAACTCTGATCACGCAAACGGCCTCTTGAATGCCCTTTTCTCTTGCAGGCCGCCTCGCGAGATCTTCTTTCGTTCGTGGGCAACCACACCGCTCTGTCTAGCCAGGCTCTGACCCTAAACCCTAAACCCTAAACTGTAGGCGCCAGATCGACTACGGAGCAGCTCCCAAGCTCTTGCAACTGCTGCAGCTCTGCCAGAAAAGAGCTCAAAGAAGCGGCTCCAGGGGCCGAGTCAGGGGCCTCCGAGGTGCCCTGGAGCAGTTGGCATAGGAAGGCCTTGACCAAGCGGTCCAGTACATCTCGGGCCTCCGAGGTGCCTATCAATCCCAAGAGGCCATACATCCAGCCCTTCAGTGCGATGGGATCTCCATGCTTAGCTCCATGAACCTTCAGGTTTAGGGCTTCGGGCTTCGGGTTTCGGGTTTAGAGTTTAGGGTGTAAGATTAAGGGTTTAGGAGGTTTAAGGCTCACGGCTTAGGCTCCATGGACCTTCACATCCAGCAGGTGGCCGCTGGGCACCCCAGCACTGGGGATGCAGCGTATCGTCTGCTCGATGCATCCGTTCTTGTTCCAAGCAGAGGGCTCTGCTCTGATAGAAAGCCTCAGTTGATCAATCCTGGAGCTTTCTCACTTCAATTCGGAAGAGGCGTCTTCGTCTTAAGATTCCGCCATAACCTCCACGCTGGACCTTGCAACTCCACCCCACCCCGGATGCAGGAAGCTTAGTCCAAAAACTTCTGCATGTAAGCAACAGGCGGGTGTCCACTGCATTGAACTTGCCGGCCACCTCATCGGTTGCTGGCCATCCCACACCATCCAGCAGGAGAACTGCCAGGGGAGCCTTTCCAGATTGCTGCAGCTCCACCGCGCTCTCGAGTGCTATGCCGCCGCCGGCGCTGTGCCCAACGAGGACGAACGGCCTGTCGCGAGCAAACCAAGAGGCATGGTCCACGACCTGCAGGACATTAAACCCTAAACCCTAAATCTTAAACCCTAAACCCTAAAATGGTCCACCACCTGCAGGACATTGCGGCGCTGAGCCGAGCGGACGGATCTCTCGACCCAGATCTCTCGGAAGGATCCTCCCTCCGTCAAGCTGGTCAAATCCACAGCGAGACACGCGGCACCGGCATCGGCCGCTGCTTGCGCCTGGAATGCGAATTGATGCCTGTCTCCACCGAACCTTGACTGCTCTCACGAAAAGACCCTCGCAGAAAGGCATCCTGAACAGCCCTAAACTCGAAAACCCCGAACCCCCTAACCCTGTAAACCCTAGAACCCCTAAAACCCCTAAAGCCCTCAACCCCCCTCAACCCCCCTGCGCCCTATAAACCCACAGGGTGAGGGGCCCATGGAGGAAGATCACGGCGACCGGCGACCCCTCAGAGCCCCAGGTCTCGTAGGCCACCCGATGTCCATCCACTTCCCGGTGGCCCATATGGGTAGTTCTCTAAACTAGGGTCCCCTTTTGGGTTTCCCAATCTAGTACGGCACCCTTACCTATAAGCGGGTCCTACGAGGGACCCTAGTTTAGAAAACTGCCCATCTTGAGTTTTGAGAGTTAGCTTTGGGTTTAGGCCTTAGGGATGATGCCTTGCGAAGTTCATGTGTTTTGCATCGTTCATGCAGTACATGTCCTCTCGGATTGTTCTTCGGAGGAATAGAGGGTCAGAGTTGGCGGCGAAACGGCTTCTTGGTCTACGGCTTATGGCTTAAGGCTTCCGGCTGTGCATGCCAGCACGCAACGGACGCCGAGCCGAAACGCAGCAAGATGCGCAACGTGGCTCATTTCCGTGCCTGATGCAGAGCAGAGTCCAGAAGACCAAAAATCTGGCTGCGCAGGTATAACCGCAGAACCGTCAGGTTGGTGCTGGTGATGCGAGGGAACGGCGATGCTGATGATGGTGATTAACGTGATGAGGAGGATCACAACGTTCACGATAATGAATTAAAGATCACTGTGAAGATAGATAGATGTAGAGCCACACGCAGACATCAAGCTTCCCATACTAGGCGCTTGACATGCGTGGCATCAACAACGCCTTGACAAGAGCATCGAGAAGCACAACTCAACAAAAAAAGGCTGTCGATGTCAACGCCCCGACTGGGGCATTGCGGACAGGGTTCCACTTGTGCAGACAAGACATGATCCTGACAGAGAGCCGATATTTGTCGACATAGCCCGAAGCCGGATACCACACTTCTAAACCTGAAATCGTGAACCTGTTGATGCGCAGGTCCGGGGATCTTGCTAAATGCCTGTCGTAATCCGACTTGGGCTTCTTGCTGATAGATATCGTGCACAGACATTGGGAGATTCTGCAAATCACGGGATGCGAGATCCCCATGTTTCGCAGATACTAGTGCATTGAACGGTGCTGTGCCTTTGCCGCTTCGACCCCTAAATAAACTTAGCCCCAAGCCCGAAACCCTAAAACCCCCACACCCTAAACCTTAAACCTTAAAGAACGCAAACCCTATCAACCCCTCCAAACCTCGGGCCTGCCCCGAGAGCATCGAAGTCTCGAAACCCATGGCCGATAGCCAGGCAATGCAGGTGGGATCGCTGATGATGGTCTCGAACTCATCCTGGGGCATTACTGTAGATGGCCTCAATGGGCATAGCATAATGTAACAATGTCTCGAACTCATCCTAGGACATCCGAGATAGGTACTGTCGAGGAAAAAGCAACCCTTGAAGATAACCGCAGCTAGCTGCTCTCGCGATTGCGGTATAACTGCCTGCCACTTCACCTGGTCTTAGCTCCAGGCTCCAAGCCGAAGCTTCATTTGCTTCGGGTTTAGAGGCCTTGAAAGCCTAAAGCCCCACCTGGGCAGCTCTCGAAATTGGGGTCTCCCTCTCAGGGACCTCTTTACAAGTGTGCCGTACTAGTTTGGGGCCAAAAGAAGGGACCTTAATTTGGAGAGCTGCCCACTAACCCTGAACCCCAAACCCTAAGCCCCATAAATACCTTTTGATCCCTGTTTTGGGACCCTAAAACCCTAAACCCTAAACCCTAAACCTATAAACCCTAAACCCTAAACTCTATAAACCATCTACGGAGCAGCTTCAGCTCCGGCTCTCGTTGCATCACTTCTCCGAGCTTTGAACTTGATATAATGTCTAGGAGCCTGAAACATTGAGATCAGGGCTTTTTTTGGTATAATTATTGTAGTAGTTCGTGTTTAATATAGCAAGGAGCCCCAAAAATAATATTGGCAGTTATTTTGGCCCCGATAGTACACTCAAAGCCATGACCAACTCCATGCGACAAGGTGGAACTGGCCTGATCGAGTCTTCCGTTGCCGTTTTCGTCCGCGGCCACAAACAGCTCCGTCATCTTCTGTGTGTGGACTTTGAGCGCCCTGACCAGCATGGGCCATGGGGCATCGAAGTTGTAAGGTGGAGGATTCCCTTTTCTGTGTTCTTGTGAGGGAGCTTAGTGTAAGTTACCACAATAAATAAGAAGGCAACCTACTATAGATCCCTGCTATGGCCGCCTAAACCCTAAACCCTACACCCCTAACCCCCTAAACCCCTAAACCCTAAGATGTAAGATCCTTGACAAGAGAGCAGGATTGGGCTTTGGAGCTCGGGTTGGGAGGCTGTGCAGTCTTCACAGTGTTGCCTCCCGACGTGCAGTCGGCGACTCCGGAAATCTCTATAGCTAATCTTCGGTCTGCTTTCATAAGGGTTTAGGGTTTGGGGTTTAGGGTTTAGGGGTCTTTAGGGTTTGGGGTCTAGGGTTTAGGGGTCTTTAGGGTTTGGGGTTTAAGGCGGTTTAAGGTTTAATGGTCCGGGAGTTGTCGGTTTTGTTGGTCTGGCCACAAGTCTTTGGACCTCGATCAGACCTCTCTTTGGGGCCACCCGAAACCTGGGACTACTACACTAAACCTGCCAGCTCCACGGAAGAATTCCTAACAGAATGGGCTACAGTCATGTAATGCTCGCCTTTCTTTCTGGCTCATCATGATCACGTCGTCGTTGGAGGCGACATAGAAGGTCACTTGCAGGAACACACCCATGATGACTTTCATCACCTCATCAGCATTTCGGCTCCCTACACCCGACCACCCCACCCAGAAGGAGTTCGGTCACAGGATGGAATCTATACGACATGCCTAAGCTACTGCAGTTTCTCCGTGCAGTCCACTTGGGACCTTCCCTGAGGCTGCAAGCTGCCAAAACTTGTCAAAAAAGGGACCCCTAAATATCCTGACGTTTCTTTAATGGGTGCCAAACAAGGGTTATACTCTGCGGGTTGCTACCATTTGGGGGCCTCCTAGGTTGACCCGGGCGTCACCAAGAGTTCAGGGTCTGGGGCCGAGAGTTTTGGGTCGGGGTGTGCCAGTTTTGGGATATTTTTAGGGTCCCTAAACCCGTAAACCCTAAACCCGTAAACCCTGAACCCCTAAACCCCCCTGGAACTGAAAGAAGCGCGGAGGATGCAGACGGCAATAGCCTGAGGTACCGAAATACCAAGAAACAGAAAGGAGCCAAAAGCACCAGAGGCGAACGTCCGTGAAGCAGACAAGCTCAGATTGTCTTAACAACATGGCGCTTAATCCTGTTTGATAGTTGGCATCGGGTACATTAATATCGAATTATCACACATCGGCAGGATAAGAGGATATGATCGCAAATCATTCAGCCCTCTATGTTAACCCATGAAAGGGGGCAAGTCTTCGGTTGGTGCTCTCGTCGGCGGAGCTATCTTCATTGAAGGCTGCCCTTTGAAATGGCTGCATGCTTTGGTAAGCTTTGTCACTCTAAGGTGGTTTAACCTTACACCGGGAAGAAAGCCAAACCCAATCCTTGAGCTGATTCGCTTCACTACATCCACTGCAGCTGCTGCTACTTGGTGCGTTTCTTCCGTTCAGGTTCAACAAGCTTCGGCAAAAACTTCGACGTCAGCCTTCTGTTGGGTAGCGCCATCTCTGCCTGATCATCCCGTCGTCTAGGGTTGAAGGGTCCTCCCTGAACCCAAAACCCGATGCTGACATTCAAGGTTCTGATGTTTCAGCATTTAGGGTTTGACCCCAAGGTTGGCAGTGTTTTGCCGCATACCGACAAGAAGTAAAGAAAAGAAGCACAAACACCACAAGTCACAAACTATGGAATTGCAATCAAACTGGGAGCTTGGGAGGTTTCGAGATTTCATCCGGCGTTATAAGGTCTCATACCGGGTCCTACATAATTTGAACAGGTCTTAGCTGGGCGGTACATCGTAATATTTTTTTGTTTATGAGTTGTATATCAACCTCGAGCCCCTATACGCTGGGTGCCCCGACGGAGAAGCCGACGAGCAGCTGAAAGCTTAGAACGAAGAACATCCAGAACTCGCTGACATTCCTGAGGCCAAGGAAGCTGGAAAAGGTCTGTGGCTACTCTCCATCGCAAAACCCCACCGACCACGTTTCAAACCCCTACACACACTGTAGGAACCTGATATCCTGGTATATAAGCCCCCGAAGTGCCTTTAAACCCTGACCCCGATCTTGTCATCAAATCCCGTACCAAACGAAAACCATAAACGAGGGACGCTTAACCCTAAACCCCAGCCTTACTTCGTCATATCCCGTTCAGGCTTTTGTGGTTGAGGGTTTTTAGGCAGTCTATGGTTGAGAGTTTGGAGTTTAGGGGTTTTGGGGTTGAGGGCTTAGGGTTTCGGGTTTCGGGGGTAGGCTTCAGGTTGCAGGGAGGTTTAGCAAATCATCGATAGAAACTGCCAAGCCCGCTAGAAACAGCTCCCCATGGAAACACAAAGGCTTCGATGATTGAAATGGGGTTCGGAGCTATATTACAACCCAGCTTTACTAAGGAACCCTGCGGAATAGTGTTGGTAAGTATGCCGACCCTCATCTTATTTAGACGACGCGTCGAGCTCATCAAATTCCTACACCCCAAACAGCCAGGCTGCTCCGTCAGCGCCCGTGATGGCGGCGCCCAGTTGGCCAGCGTCATCTCGAAGAGAGACAGCATTGCGCGGGAGAAAGTGCCTGAGATGGGGCTTGGTGTGTAGACGCTAGGGTTCAGGGCTGAATTGTCAGGGTCGTGGGGTATACCCATAGGCTCCTAAGTTTAAGTAGTTCCTTTTTGGGATTCCCTTATAGGATTCTAAATATAAACCATAAAAAGGAACTACTGAGGGGCCTATTTGTAGGGTTCAAGACTTGTTCAAGGGTTTAGGGCTTTTAAGCTCGTGTCTCCAACTCATCTCTCAGTGTCCAGGCCGACTGTCCGTTTCAGTGTTTAGGGTTACGGTTAGGGTAAGGGTTTTAGGCAACTGCAAGCTTCCCCATGCGCTCAAGGTCCGGAATATTTCTTGCAGCTCAACTCGTGCACACGCTCCTCAACCGCTCGGAAACTCGAACCAGGCTGCCAAAGTAGAGATAGACGTCCATGCGTCGTTCGAGCTCCTGGTGCCACGATGATCGCGATGCCCAGACAGCGATAAGGGAGGAAGCAGGGCTTCGGGTCTTGGTATGAGGAGAGAGGAGACATGCACCACCACCTTTGCAAAGATTTTGAATGATGAGTTCGCGAGCAAGAACCTGAAAATGCGCTTCTGATATTTGCAGATCCTGCGATCCCCAACTAAACCATCTGCCAACTCAAGCCCATGTACTCGCGCCTGTTCCTCACTCTTGATATAGTTTTCCAGCATCGTCCTTAGCCGGATCAAGCACCGTAAACCCAGTTTAAACTCCAAGCCTTAAACCCTAAACTGGTCTTCCCGGAGGCTTTTATGCGGGTGCAAGGGTGAAGCTTTGGGATTTAGTGCGTGCGATTCCTTATGGGGATTTAGTGTACAGGGTTTAGGGGTTTATGGTGTAGGGTCGCCTACTTCGCATGGTTCATGATTTAGGCTAGAAGTCACCTACTATAAGGCCGATTGGAGGATCAGTCCCCAGCACCACTCCTTGACACGTGGGCGGACCAAGCCGGTAGCGGCGTCGTTCGACTAGGTACACAGCCTGACAAAGAAAAATCGAAACTTAAGCTGTCTAAGGCTATGCTGCCGGCATTTCTTCCACAATCCATCCAGCCGCTCATGATTGGACAAGTGCTGCGGCGCGTGTAATGCTAGAGCTCTGGGCTCGTCCGAACGGACAACGGTCACAAGTCTTGAGGATCCTCGATTAATAACGAGGCCGGAATAAAGCTAACTAGTAACAGTCTCCCCTTCTGTCTGATAGACTAGAATATATCACCCCTCCGCAAAGCAACAAAAAACACACTTACAAAAAAAACGACTCTGATTCTTCAGGCCCCTTTGTCAGTCGTGTGGTCAGGACCCTTCGCCCTAAACCCTAAGCCGAGGAGGTTTGGCATCCCAAACCCGAAAACCTAAACCCTAAAAACCCTAAACCCTAAAAACCCTTTTCCTAAACCGAGGAGGTGTGCCGAGGTGCACCAGGAAGAGGGAGACCATCATCAGGACCAGGACCAGCCTTCGGCATGCGTTGGGCTCTTAGGGCTTCCGGTTTAAAAGGCTTATGGCTTAGGGCCTAGGGTTAAAGGATTCAGGGTTTAGTGCGTAGGGTTTCTAGCTGGTGGCTTCTGGTTTAGGGTTTAGAGTTTATAGCTTCAAGAATCGGGGCTTAGGACTGATGGGCTCTAGGGTTCATAGGCAGAGCTTCCTGTTGCGGCGGTGGCATGAAACTTCTCTGGGCCGTGTTCCACAACCTCCTGGCTTGGGGCTACGCCACTCTGCGACGGCTTGCAGGACTCAAGGACCCTTAGGAATCTTGAGGTTTAGGGCCTTTCGGGCTTGTAGGGGCCATGGCCTTGAGGCTTCAGGCTTTCAGGCTGCTTCGAATCACCCATAACCTCAAGCAATCTTGGAGCCCTTGGACCTCTCAAGCCTGAACCCTAAACTGTTTACCGAACAAGAACAGGCTCCTGGGACTCCTCATGGCAGCCAGGGTGCAGAATCACGCTCCAAAACAGGGCTGCGATGCTCCCTTTGATGGATGTGATCATCACCTCGGGCTTACGTGTGTATGGTTCGGCACCGAATCTGGTGAGACAGAGAAGTTCCTACATATCGAAGTGTTTGCTTCGAGTATGAGTACTTCAACCTGGGACGGCAGAAAATCTTCTGGCTGCTATCCGCAATCCTGAGACAACCAGCCTGTTTCTGTGCCTTGCGTAGGAGACCACGCTGCCTACCCAAAACCCATCTTTATTCTAGATTCTAGATCCTGCCTTCAGCAGGCTTGATGGCAAGATCACAGGAGCATGTGAATGCCAGAAGCGAGATTTATCGTCAGATGCTACGTGGAACAAGCCTGGGTTATTCTGCGCAAAGATACAGCTTTTGTTCACAGCAAGGTACACAAACGACAGCAGCAAACACTCCCAAAGACATTCCTTCCATGAGGTTGGTCTTAATCCCCGCAGAAGAACGAGAAGGACCCCAAACCCTAAACCCTCGACCGTGGACCCCAAAAACCCTAGACCCTAGACCCTAAACCCTAAACCCTGAACCCTAGACCCTAGACCCTAAACCCTAAACCCTAAATCCTAAATCCTAAAACCTAAACGAAAGCCCCGAGCCGGAAGCCTCGACCTCGAAAGCATCAAGTACGGAAGCCAATCCAATCACAGAAAAGGATGTGGGTTCGGCTTGGGGGCTATAGGGTTTAGGGTTTAGGGATTAGGGCTTAGGGTTTAGGGTTAGGCTGTTTAGGGTTTAAAGTTTAGGGTCTATACAGGCTCTTGGGCCTAGGGTTTGGGGTAGTTTAGGAGTTTAGGATCTAATTTAGGCTGCGGGGCTTGGGAAACATACCCCTACATGCACCTTAACCTCACAAACACACAATGCTCGAGAAGCCCAAAACTACCCAAACGATGGATCCAGACTCTTTCCGAGAACCATCAACATGAACACTGAACGCCAACATGGGGCTGCTTCAACTCAGAATCCACTTCGGGGGCCCTCTCTTGTTGTTGCAGTGAACTTTCATGACAATCCCACCTCAAGAAGATCGTGCTCCAGAAGCATCTCAAGAACCTCTTGGCTTCTTGAACTCTCGATGACTCCACAGTTATATCCCAACACCCTAAACCCTGAGGCCCCTAATTTTCCTAAACCCCAAAACCCCTTTAAAAAACACTCAAAAAGCACCAAAACCCGTAAAAACCCAAAGAGCAGCTCTCCAGTAAACCGAGCTCCCTGCGTACAAGGAGTCGAAGCCTTGGATGGTCCTCCCCGGTCTCAGGTGGAGGCGTCTTGAATTTAAAGTGCTTCGGGCTTATAGAGTCTGTTGCTTCGAGCCATAATACCCCAAACCCTAAACCCTAAACACTAAACCCAAAACCCTAAGCCCTAAACCCTAAGCCCTAAACCCAAAAACCCTAAACCTTAAGCCCCAAACCCTATACCCTAAACCCTAAACACTAGGGATTGAAGTCCAGGGTTTAAGGCTCAGGGGTCAAAGGCTTAAACTCCAAAAGTTGAAGGTGGGCCTCAGAGCTTCAGGCTTAGAGTTTGGCGATTTCCGGGCATCCTAAAAACCCCATAACCTCAAACCTTCAACCCCAAAACACGGCAAGCCGCGGCAAGCCTTGACTCCTACGCATTTCACGTTTGCGATGGGACTCCCAGCTCCGCTGAATTTGCATGGCATGGCTGGGTTCTTATTCATTCATTACCTTTTTAATAATGATTATAACAAGCAGAAGAAAAATATTAAGAAATGTTATTAGCGCCACCATAGTAGGGATCTACAGCGAGCATTTTCCTTGTGATGGTAACCTCAATCATGTGCTTCACAAGAGCCCAGACGGGTCCTCACCAGGCGCAGCATGCGAAACCTCGCGCAGTCGGCTCTCGCCATTGAACCCAGAGACTCCAAAATCCCTCAATTAAGGAATCTACCTTAATTCTTAGGGTTCCTACTATAATTTAAGGCATATTCCTTAATTAAGGGATATTGGAGTCTCTGGGAACCATCAGGCTGAGCGGGCACGGGATGCTCACAACGGAGGCGAAAAGACCATCCAACTGCCAACTGTGCTCCAGCAAAAACCTAAAGCCCTAAACCGATCTTCATCCGGGGAAGTAGCAGCTTCAGGAGTCGCAGAAGTCGCAGCAACAGCGGATCTACCTTAGTGGCACACTCCAAGCGAGATAGGGTCTAAGTTGGGATGTTGCGTTTCCGGGAAAACTGGGAATGCCTATTCTTCTAGTTGAGTAGCGCGAAAGGAGACAGTGTTGAAACTGGGTCGGTTTCACGTTGTTATGGGGGTGAAGGGGTGTCTCGGATTTGGGAAGCTGGCTTTAAGGATTTGGGTGTTAAGGGCCAACTCATAAAGACGGTTGAAGGCTTTGGCTACTATGAGGGTTCTATAATAGGTTAAGGGTCAAGAGCTTCTTGGGATTCGTTTGGGGTTTCGGGTCCTCAGCCCGCAGTGAAAGTGACGGAGCACATGGAGAAGGAGTCCTGCCTACTCAGGACGGTGCACGAGCAGATAGCCGACCCTCGTTGTTGCAGCCGTCCAAAACCCGTAGCCCAAAACCCTACACCCTCCCTCAACCCTAAACCCTAAACCCTAAACCCAAACCTACCAAACCCTACACCCTGAAAGCCAACCCTAAACTGCAGAAAAGATCGGGTGCCAGGATGCTGGGAAGACTCCCGCGGCCAGCGTGTCAATAAACCAGCCGAGAACCACAGCAAAATCCTCGGCTTCAAACGTGGGTCTATTTCGGGTTTGGCGTTTGGGCAAACCCTAAAACCCCAGAAAACCCTACACCCTAAACCCTAAGATTCCCCCAATGCAAGGTCGGACCTTTAGATCCCTCAACCCCACAGCCCCGAAGTCCCAACTTCAACATAGCTCCGTAGGGCTCCTTTATATCGTTAATGTAGGAACCTGATTCAGAAACCCTGGCCCTAGAACCCAAAAATATTTAGGGCTCCTATAAAGAACCCTAATAAAGACCCTAGGTTTCTTAATCAGGTTCCTATATTAGGGTTCTAAGGCTTAGGGTTTAGGGCTTAGGGCCCCCGAACCCTGCTCTAAATATTGAGGCCCCAGAGTGCCCGAAGAGGGTTCAAAAGCCCAAAGCCTTCCGAACGCCAGACTGGACGTGGGCCCTGAAACCACGGTGGGCTGTAGGGTTTTAGAGCTTGGAGCCAAGGGGCTCAGGGTTTAGAGTTTAGGGTTTAAGAGAACTGGCAAGAAAGGCAAAGTATAAGAAACCGTCGCTACAAGTGGGAAGGGCTTGCAAATAGAGTCAGGAAGAAATGCAGTCGTCCCAAAACAAAATGAGAATGACAAGAGCCATATGCATTGCGGCTCTGATTCGTTTCGCACCATTTCCCGCAGGTGTGATTCTGCTTTCTCCGTGCAGGTGTTGGAAAAACACCCTAAACCCTAAACCCTAAACCCTAAATCCTAAACCCTAAATCCTAAACCCTAAACCCTAAATCCTAAACCCTAAACCCTAAACCGTGGCACAGCAGTTCAGGATTCTGATCTGGCAGCTTGGGGCATCTAGGAATCAGGGAGAAAATTCTAACATGCTGCAGCTCGGAGCTCCAAGAGATTCCAAATGTCCATGAAGAAGCGGTAGTCCGTAGCCAGCACTTTGAAGAGAAGCTCCTTTTCGCCGAGGCCAGGGTTTCGGGTTCAAGGGCTGACGGTTTAGGGGCTAAGGGTTTTGGAGAAATGCAGAGATTTCCAAAGGAAAGGGAGGGAACGCGAGTGGGAAAGAGGGTTCTTTGGCGTGAAGAAGCTCGGTTCCCCCCAGTAGCCCCTTAATAATGAGGGTACCCTTTTCCTACTATTTGGGCTTTACAAGGGGGCCCAAAAAGAAACAAAGGGCAAGCAGGATACTACTGGGGAACCCTACAGCCATGAACCGCAAACCCTTGACCGGCCAATGTTCCCCCCAACATACAGGTCTCATGAACCTCCAGTCCATGTCTTCCTTGATGAAAGAAGGTTTAGGGTTTAGGGCT
>CAJNJA010032764.1:0-25661 GCA_905231915.1 Symbiodinium necroappetens
TCTATAAATAGGACCTACTTTGGGGTCTAAAGTCTATAAATAGGACCTACTTTGGGCTATTTGGAGCCCTAAGGGTTGATCTGTGGCAGTCGAAATACTGAAAACACTCTTCCCGTGCAGCCGAGATCCGAAACCCTTCTTGAAACCAGTACCCATAGGCCCCTAAGTAGTTCCTTCTTATTGTTTTTTTTAGGAAGAATCCTACAAGGCTAAACCCTAATCCGTAAACCCTAAACCCTAAACCCAAAAAGGAACTACTTAGGGGCCTATGGGTAAGGCCCCTCTACTTACCGCTTTTGGCCAAGGCCTTCTCCCCTGCCCCGCTCTTTCCCCTACCTGGCACCCAAAAGTATGTAGAATAATAGCCTGTTGTGGGTTTTGGGCCATTATTTTACCTACTTTTGGAGGTTTCGGCAAGCTGTAGATACCAAGTTCTCCTCATATTTGCTGAACCTTGAACCCAATCAGGGTTCGAAACGTCCTCAAGCTCTGCCCAGAACATGGCTACTTGGCTACTTCGACCGAATTGAAAAACTTGAAACCCTAAGAACATTTTTTGGGGGCTAATGGTTCGCTGGGCCAACGAGTTGATATACAGGTTTTTTTCAGAGCAACTCTACGTGTGCTTGCGTACTAGAGGTTCCCAGACCAGAGAGCCCAATAGCCCTTAATTAAGGAACATAGCTTAAATTATAGGGGCCTTAATGCCCTTAATTATGGAACATAGCTTAAATTACAGGGGCCTTAATACTATGACTTAAGGTATATTCCGTAATTAAGGGATATTGGGTTCTCTGGGTTTAGTGGTGCAGGGTTTTGGGTTGGCCCTTCTGGTTCCGCCAGGAAGTCGAGGAACCCAACTGCGCTGCAAACTTGGTAGAAATCATTTGGGGCTTTCCCAAAATAGGGGACCCTAACATGGTATCCTCATAGTAGGATCCTTATTATAAGGACCCCAAAGAGGCTACCCCTTATATTCGGAAACTCCCATTTTGAGTCAGGGGTCACTTTCCTTCAAACGGACCTAGACCCTCCATCTACCCTCTATAAGACCCTAAATGCCTTTAATTTGGGACCATATACCCCTATCTGAGGGTGCTTGGAGGGTCCTGGGAGTTTTCTGCTAGAAGGGATGCCCAGCAAGTTGGGTCCTACTTCCGAACGACCCGCAGTGTCTGTGCCGAACTCCGGGCTACTCCGGAATGGGTCAGAGCAGCTACCAAGTTCACAGGAAACTGTTGCAGAAATACGGTTTAGGGTTTAGGGCTTGATCGTTCTCTACACTCCACACGGTACCGATGCGACCAGTTCACATGATGACCCAATTCTCAAACCTCACGAAGTACAAGTCCGTTGATCCGGGAAATCCCGAAAGGTCTTATGATTCGAGCCACAGACCTTGCAGCCAAAAAGCCCACAATCCCATTTAAATCCGACTCTCAAGACTCTTCGGGGGTTTATTAGTGAGTACCCTAAAGGTCCAACGGCCGAACAACCATATACTACACCAATACCGACCTGCGTTACTGCAATCCTTGCCATAGTGCCCGACTGTCCGTGGGACCCTTAGTAACCTAACTTAGGGTTACCCGAAACCTCAAAGCCTAATCCTTAAACCTCAAAACCTACACCAAAACCCCAAACCCAAAACCCAGAACCCTAAACCTTAAACCCAAAACCCGAAACCCTAAACCCTACTAAATGACCCTGAGTAACCTCACTTAGGGAATTCGGGTTACCCCGGATGGGCTCGCTGCTGTCAAGGGCTTGGCGACGAAGCCGTTGTTTTGCAGGTACATGCCTCGCTTTAGGGTTCAGGGTGTAGGTACATGCCTCAAGATTCCTGCCTGGACCCCAACAGTATGTAGAATAAGAGCCTATGCTGTAATCCTGGTCATGTGCAGAACGCCCTGTCGTAGACTCCAGTGCTACCATTGCTATAGGTGTTGAGCCATTATTTTGTCCTCTTTTCGGGGTTAACCCTAAGGGTCCATGTGCCCAAATAGTATATACTTTGGCCCCAAAGTACCTATATAGAGACTACTTTAAGGCCAAAGTATATGCTATTCAAGTACATGGACCCTTAGGGTAAGGTGAAGCCTAAACCGGATAGAGAACCGTGAAAACTTGGGAGGTTTCAGGTGTCCTGTAGTCGTAGAGAGTCGAAGGTTGGATGTATGGCTGAAGGCTTCAGGAAGGGCTTGAGGTATTGTTTAGGGTTTTAGGGCTTAGGGCTTTAGGGTTTTAGGGTCTAGGGTCTAGGGTTTAGGGTTTAGGGCTTAGGGTTTAAGGTTTAGGGTAGGGAGCCCCAAGTAGGGGCCTGATCATCTGACTTACCTGGCCTGTGATCCTCCAAGTAAGGTCCGAGAGTATGTGGAAAGTATTGCGAAACCAACTCTTCCTCTGAACCCTAAACCCTAAACCCTAAAACCTAAACCCAAAACCCTAAACCCGAAACCCAAAACCCTAAACTCCCTAAGCCCTAAACCCAAAACCCAAAACTCCAAAACCCAGAACCCGAAAACCCTAAAACCCTAAACCCTAAATCCTAAACCCTAAGCCCAAAACCCACTTCTCATGGAAGCTTCCTTCCAAAACAACCCAGCCTAGTCGTCACCCCCCCCCCCCTCTGTGCAGGTGCCTTTATAGGGTCTAGGGTTTAGGGTTTGAGGTTTTAGGAATTTCTACGGTAAACGCATTGCCTGAAGACCTTCCTTCACGACCAAGACCCTAAGGGCCCAAGTACCGAATAATCATATACTCTTCTGAATACTAACCTACAAAAACTACTATCCGTAACCCAAGTACATGATTATCAGGTCCTTTGGACCCTAAACCCTAAACTCTAAAACCCTAAACTCTAAAACCCTAAGCCCTAAACCCTAAAAACCCTAAAAACCCTAAACCCTACAACCCCTAAACCCCTAAACCCTACATGATTATTATAGGTCCTTTGGAGGCTTAGGGAGATGCAAGGCTCTTCTGCTTCTGGGAGTTAGGATTAGGGGGACCCTGATGGATATAGACCCTCTCAATAAGGTCACCTCTAAGAGAGCTACAAGTAGGGTTCAGAAGGGTCCCCTTTAAGGGGTCTCCCTAATACTACCTAGGACTAAACCCGCCTGGAGATCTTCGACCCCTAAAGTGATTACCTTATATGATTCTAAATATAAACCACAAAAAGGAACTACTTAGGGGCCTATGGGTATATGGTCCTTTGGACGGAGATGCAAAGACTGCCCTGCTCGAACTCTGCAGTTCAAGCCCTTTCCGAGGCCAAGTCGTCACTTTACTCGGCACTTTGGTCGCAGGACATCGCAGGACTACCCAAAATGTAGTTTTTGCTTTTTTTGGGGGGGGGTTAGGGTTTAGGGTTTTAGGGTTCAAACTGGACCCAGGCTGCCCTAAACCCTGAACCGAAGAGTCATTAATTAACTGCCTTGCGCCCAAGTTCAAAAGCTGATCTGCGGACAACCTGAGGTCGTGGCACAACTTCGTCGCAAAGGTGGTCTTGCCGGAAGACGTCGGCCCGGCGATGCAAATGACCTGCACACATTGGGGGGTTCCTTAAAGACGAAACGAACCCCAAAAGGGTATCAGGTTCAGATAAAATATAGGGATTCACAGTATAAAAGCATAGGGCCCCTGCTTATAAGGGTCATTTGGTCCCCAAGGTTGGGGGACACTCAAACTCCGTATAGTGATTTACAGGGTTGCAGTGGATGCTTGCGCGCGGTTGCTGCAGGGATTCAGACGCCTTCGGAGATTTCTCAAAGGATAGGGTTCCTTCTCTAGACCCAAGAGAAACCTAGGAATAAAAAGGGTGCCCTTTTTGGTTTAAAGGACTTTATAAGGGAACCTGAAGCCTAAAAAAGGGAATAAGGGCCTACTCTGGGTCCTAGTTCTTAATGGGGCTGCTTGTGCTCAGCGTCCTAGAATTCCGAACGTCTACCCATTGTTTGACTGCCAAAGTCTTCAATTCAGTTTGGTGTTAAAGTTCGGCTTTTTTGACTCAGCTGTGTGATGACTCGTAACGGCGTGCAGGCTGTTTGCAAAAACATATCGGCAACGCGATCATCATGCGCAGCTGGATACGGTCACAGTTCAAGGTTTAGGGTTTCGTGCGGGTTTTGAAGTGAGCTTAGAGGACTGATCCGCAAAGATACTTTTAACTAAGTATATACCTAAACCCTAAACAACTATATGGCCCTAGATGACCTTGAACCCTAAAACCTGTACTGCTTTGGGCTGACCAGCCCCAAGGACCTCACAGCCCGAATTAGAAAAGCTCATGATAATCATAAGAATCATAATACTCCTGATATAATGCTCATAATACTCAAACAAATAACAACAACAATCTTTATCATCATCGTCATTACATAATCATAATCCGGAATGGAAGCAGCTGTCCCCTAGAGAGTGACTTGACTTCCTCCTGCCCGGCCGATGTAACCTAGAGGCACGCAAGCAAAGGGTCCTTGCTAACTAGCATAGGCCTTTCGGGTTTAGGGCTTAGGGTTTAGGGGTTTAGGGTTTAGGGGTTCAGGTGTTTGGGGTTTAGGGGTTTAGGGCATAGGGTTTAGGGGTTTAGGGTTTAGGGGCCCTTGCACTATATAAGTATAGTCAAAATGGGACTGCACGGTGACACGAATATCAACTATACTTAACATAGGCTCACATGCTAAAGGATTTGGTCAAGTTGTGGAATCGACTCTAAAACTTGCATAGGCATAGCCTCCGACCTTCCACTGGCAGCTGTCATGGAACGCCATATAAGGGCTTTCGGGTTTAGAGTTTAGGGGTTTAGGGATGTTTAGGGTTTATAGGGGTATCAAGCCGCGCATGACGTGGTTGAGGGTTTGGGATGTATGGCTTGAGGGCTTCAGGTTGTAAGGATCTTACTACTTCTATAAACTGGCTTCGGGTGTCGTGCAGCAGCTGAACTTGCTCGCCGGGCTTAGGGTTTAGGGGTTTTGTTTCTAGCCCCGCAAACCCAAAACACTCACTCCCCTCCAAGAAGGCCATTCCCTCGAACGCTGTTCAGCTACATCCTCCCAGAGAACCCAAGATACCTTAATTGAGGAATATACCTCACATCATAATAATATTAAGACCCCTATAATTTAAGGTATATTCCTTAATTAAGGGGTATTGGCTTCTCTGGGCTTCTTTCCAACATGACGAAACCGATTACATTCCTACCACGGAAAGGAGCTGCAGGAAATCTGCCGCGCACAGGTCCGGGGTTCGGGGGGTGTGCGGCCTGATATTTGGGTTCGTGACTTGATCAGTAGAATGTGGGCTTTGGTAGATTCTAGGGTAGTTAAAGATATGGTAAGGCACCTCAAGGAAAAGGAAGAATGAGGAATACTACTTACCTAGGGCCACTGTCTTAGGGCTTTGGGGGTTTCAGTAGGGCCAGAAGGAATGAAACGAAGCTAAACTGACGCCTTCACCTGTCTGCCCTCTGCCATCCGCGCTTTGACCTTCCAGGGCTCGCAGGGAAAACCGGCAAAGCCCCAGTATAGGGGCCTTCATAATTAGAATTGGGTGTTGGGGCACATTATACTATAAATATGATAAGGACCCCCCAAAATAGTATTGGTAATTATTCAGGCCCCCACACGAAACCCTTTCGTCGACCCTACTTCACCATTCTCCGGGCCTAGATCCCCACTAGGACGGAGCACTAGGGTTTGGGGCCTCGTACCCTAGGCTTTTGGGAGTCTCTTTATCTGTCCGTGAAAGAACAAGGGCGAACTGCGGCATAGAGTGGGTTTGAAATCTTAGGAAGGACTCACGGACGGACAACACGACACAGATTTTGGAGTCAGCTCCATTATCCGTGCTGTGAATACCAAAAAAGGCACAGAAAGCACGACTACTTTGGGCAATATCCATTCGTCACGCAGTCAGCCAGCCAGGCAGGCAGCCAGCCAGCCATCGAGCGAGCTAGCTAGCTATAGCTATAGCAACAGTGGTTTAGTACGTAGAAATAGAGTAGTGGTAGTGGTAGTGCAAATGGTAGCGGCAGTGGCATTGGTGGTAGAAGTAGTAGTAGAAGTAGTAGTAGTAGTAGTAGTAGTAGTAGTAGTGGTGGTAGTAGTAGTAGTAGTAGTCATGGCAGTGGTGGTAGTAGTAGTAGTAGTAGTAGTAGTAGTCGTGGCAGTGGTGGTGATGGTGGTAGCGGTAGTAGTAGTAGTAGTAGTAGTAGTCGTGGCAGTGGTGGTGATGGTGGTAGTGGTAGTAGTAGTAGTAGTAGTAGTTGTTGTTGTTGTTGTCGTGGTGGTGGTGGTGGTGGTGGTAGTAGCAGCAGCAGCAGTAGTAGCAGTAGCAATTGTAAATGCACTTGTTGTTGTTGCTGCTGCAGTAGTACGCAGTATCGGCACAGCCAAGACCCTCCAAAAACCCCATCTCTTCACACGATTTTGCGATTGTTTTGCAAGAGTTGGTTGAGCGGCGAAAGCACCCGGAGTCACCTGGGCGACGATCTCGGCGATTTTCGTCTCCTGCCGGAACTCGCAAGCCAAGACCTCGGCGACTCACTGCAGCTGTCGGGGGTGGATGGAGCGTTGAGTTTGAGGGCTTTAAAATCGAAGATAACGGTCGTGCCGTGTACAGTTATGGCAAGACGACAGGTGTACAGCAATGACAATGCGCATCCAAGGCCCGTAGCCTGAGCCTTGCTGAAGCTGCTGCACCCGGACACTAAAGTCCCTACGGCATGAATGTTAAACCAACTGCAGCTTCAGAATCAGGGCCGTCATCCAAAGCCTCCAAAACTTCGGTTACGCATCAGAGCGAAGGAGCTTCTCAGGAAATGTTCCCTGGATGTAAATGGAAGACATGAACAAACTGACATTGACGGTCATGATGAAGACACACAGATAGGCGCACTCAGCACAACAACAAACCAACCAGGGCAACAGACCGGCCTGACCGACGAAGTACCCTAAACTTAAACCCTAAACCGTACATCCTACCGACAGCAAGTGAATCCAAACTTTTTCAAACAACCCCAAACCCCAAGCTTTAGTTTGTCTAACCATCGAGTTCGAAACGCAGTTATTGCCTCACGCCGAGAATTCGTAAGAACGCTACAAAGGAACACAGCTATTGCAGTCATAATCACCATGGCATGAAGACGAATCAAAAGGAGGAAGGAGCGGCATCGATTGTCGCAGTCATGACACAAGGTTTAAGCCCGGCAACAAACAGTGTTCAGTGCAATGCCTCTATCTTATAGTAAAGAATCAGATGCCCTAGCCCTAATTAAACCTTAACCTGAATGCCACGTTTTTGTGGACAATCCCGCCGCCGGCCTGTCAGCGGGACCCTGGAATGAACTCTAAATCGGGGTAACCGAAACTCTTGAGACACCCCCAAAGCCTCAAAGGAACACTCATAGAACAATCAGAGAGCCCTTCTAGAACCATTGTAGTTTAGATCCTCATAGAAACACCTTCAAGAAGTCCCCTGTCCCTAATTCTTATGCCCAAACCCTATAACAATACCAAACCCCAACCACCCAAGCCTTCTAGTACCCAAAAAGGAACCAAATGAACAAACAACCTTAAGTATGGCTGATGGTACAAATCCTGCATTATCCATAAGAAGGAATATCCCCTAATTCCCATAGTTTAGGGTCCCCAAGGTAATGCAGGATTTAGATCATCAACCGTAGCGAAAAGAAGTCCCCGTCTTCGAGGCCAGAGCAAAGTCCTTGCGCCCTCTGCCTACTTGCTGCAAGCTGTTGAGGTTGCCCACCGACCGGACCTAGCCGCAAGGGTTCGTCAAGGGCTAGGGGTTTAGGGATTCCTTCAAAGGTGCCTATAGAGGTCTCTGTTTGGGGTTCCTTGAAGGAGTCTTTCTGGGCTCTTGGGGTCCCTTACTATAGCGGTACGAGACGTGTGTTCATGCTTTTAAGGTTCGGGTGGAGGTTTGGAAGCCTTTCTGTGGGGTTTTACTGGTTTAAAAGAATGCAAGCAGTCTGCATACAATCCGAGCGAGAGCGACGCCTGAATCCTCAGCCACCTGATTAATGTTCCAAATCACAAGCAGGCGACTCTTTTGGAAACAGGCATGCGCATCGCACGCAAGCTGGGCTCCCTAGCAGTCGCACACCTTGCGGATATTCCCGCGCAACAAATAGCTCCTGGTACGATCCCACGTTCCTGTTGCCGAATTCGTGGTACGAGACAGGTGCTCCGTATCTCCACAGAACACCCAAAAACCCTTAAAGCCGAAGCTCTGGGAAAGTCAAAACAAACGCCGACCTGGCTGGAAAGAAAAACCCTAAACCCTAGACCCTAAACCGTAAACCCTAAACCCTAACCCTAACTAAGATACTGCAAACCGTAAACCCTAAACCCTAAACCAACAAAAACAGAAAACGTGAGCTGCTTGCCGAGCGGGGCCTCCCTAACAAAACCCCAAAGCCAAGGCCAAAAGCCTGCAGGCAGAACCTCCAAAGTCTTAGCTCATCCCGCAGCGAAGTCCGAAAGCCCGGAACGCCAACTCCAGGCCCAAAACCCCGGAATCCGGATCCCTCAAACCCTAAACCCTAAACCCTAAATCCTAAACCCTGAACCCTAAACCTTAAACCCTAAACCCGAAATCCTAAACCCTAAACCCTAAACCCTAAACTCTGAATCCTAAACCCGAAACCCTNNATCCGGATCCCTCAAACCCTAAACCCTAAACCCTAAATCCTAAACCCTGAACCCTAAACCTTAAACCCTAAACCCGAAATCCTAAACCCTAAACCCTAAACCCTAAACTCTGAATCCTAAACCCGAAACCCTCAACCCTAAATCCTATACACCCTAACCCTAAAACCCCGGAATCGGGATCCCTCACCCATCTCAAGGCCAGAGCCCCAGGCCGAATGGTGTGTTAGGTTGGGGTTTAGGGTTTAGGGGTTTGTGGCTCAGGGTTTAGGGTTTAGGGGGTTTGTGGGGTTTTGGGGTTTATGCTTAGGGTTTAGGGAAACCCCAGAAAACCTCGGAAACCACACTCGCGAGCCTGATCCCAAAACGCTCGTGAATAGATTGCAATGGGGATGAGGGGGATATACGGTTGATGGTATAAATCCTGCATTGACCCTAATAGGGAATATACCATAATTCCCCATAGTTTAGGGTCCTTAAGGTAATGCAGGATTTATCTCATCAGCCGTATGACAGCATGCTTGCAATAGCGAACATGAAGGATGTGGATTGCTTCGTAATCAGACATCTCGGTAATCAATCAACACGAAACCATAAACCCTAAACTCGTAAACCCTGAACCCTAAACCCTAAATCCCAAAACCGAAACCCTAAACCCTGAATCCCAAACCCTGAACCCTATAAACTCTAAAACCCTAAAACCCTAAACTTCCTAAACCCTAAAACCCTAGACCCCAAACGTTCTGGCCTCGTAGCCCTTGCAGAAAGCTTTGTGGTCCGAGTGAGATTGTAGGAGCGCTGGCCTGAAGCATGACGGGCCAGGGGGGTTCGGGTCTAAGGTTTAAGGTTTAAGGGTTTGGGGTCCTAGTTTCGGGTTTACGGTTTAGGGGATTAGGGGTGCGGGGTTTAGGGGTTTCGGGCTTAAGGTTCAGGGGTGTACGGGTGTAGGGTTTCGGTTTAAGGTTTAGGGTTTAAGGGTTTAGGGGTTCAGGGGTGGAGGGTTTAAGGTTTAGGGGTTTAGGGGTTTAGAGGGTTTAGGGCTTAGGGCTTAAGGTTTAGGGTTGAGGGGGGGGGGGTGGGGTTGAGGGTTTAAGGTTTAGGGCTTTTGCCAGGGCTATAAAGAACAGTTCTGACCCCTCCGCACCGTCAATCGACGAACGTGTAGCAAAATTAACAACAAGAAGTGGCAGCAGGAGACATGATGATATCAAGCAGGCCCTAAACCCTAAAACCCTAAAGCCTAAAGCCCAAAAACCCTAAAACCCTAAACCCCTAAACCCAAAAACCCTAAACCCCTATGAACCCTAAACCCTAAACCCTAAACCCCTATAAACCCCTAAACCCTAAACCCAAAACCCTAAACAAGAACACACGGCAAGAACCCTCAGAGCTCCTGCAGCCAACGGGAAACCCAGAGAACCCAATACCCCTTTGGTTAAGGAATACCTGGACCCCAAAAGTATGTAGAATAATCGCCTTTTATGGGTTTTGGGCCATTATTTTACCTACTTTGGGGGTTTAGGTATACCCTAAAATCATAATTATAGGGGTTCCTTAAAGGGATCTATAAGGGTCTCTATGAGGGTTCTATAAGGGAATGAAGGAATATACCTTAAAATCATAATCTTATTAAGGCCCCTATAATTTAAGGCATATTCCTTAATTAAGGAATATACCTGAAATCATAATCTTATTAAGGCCCGTATATTTTAATGTATATTCCCTTAATTCCCTTATAGAACCCTCACAGAGACCCTTATAGATCCCTTTAAGGAACCCTATAATTTAAGGTATATATTCCTTAATTAAGGTGTACTGGGTTCCCTGGCTACGGCACCCTGGGTCCAAGCTGGCTCCAGAAGGACTTGCAAGGTGCTGCTTGAATGGCGAAACAGGTTTGGGTTTAGGGTTTAGGGGTTTGGGGGTTTAGGGTTTAGGGTTTCGGGTTCAGGGGTTTAGGGCTTAGGGTTTAGGGTTTAAGGGTTTAGGGTTTAGGTTCTTGTAGGTTTCCGCGGGGTGCACGAGCCTCCTGGTGAACTAAGTTAGGCCTCCCATTTCGGACTTTATGCCTTTTGCCGCTTCACCATGAACATCGGCCAAATAGCTGGTCCCTTAACCCTAAACCCTAAAGCCCCAAACCCCTAAACTACGGATTTTGCCAGGCTTCACTGGCTGTTGACTTCTATGTTCCCATGCCCCAGAACTCGTGTGCTGATGGCAGCAGTAGTATAGTAGGTGACCCTGCGCCCCCGGTTGCTACACCCCAACATGCCGCATGGTCGTTGCGGAAAATACGGGACCCCCCCCCCCCCACAAAATATGGGTCCCTAAAACAACCAATTGTGAGCACCCCCATCAAAAGGACCCCTAAGTCACTTAAGTCTAAGAAGCCCGTGCATCGTAGTGCCAATGCAAGAAGCAGCAGTCTTCTTCTGAGACTCCCGCTGAGCTTTGTACAGGATCTCCTTTGTGTAGGCCACAACCTCTGTGAACTCAGGTCGATCACCCTAGACCCTAAACTCCCAAAGCCCTCAACCCTAAACCCTAAACTCCCTAAACCCTAAACTCCCTAAGCTCCCTAAACTCCCTAAATCCTAAACCTTGCGTCCCCAAAGGTCCGAATCTTATGTGCTACCTGGACCCTTAAGAACCTCCCTCCCTGGGGTTCCTGATTCTGATTTCCTTATACCAAGTCCTTAAGAACGTAGGTTTTTGGGGCTCTAGGTACCCTAAACCCTAAACCCTAAGCCCCGCCTTTCTGGCAGACCCAGCTGGGGTAGTGGACTAGGAGGCGAAGCTGAGTAAAACAAGTTTCCTTTTTTTTGAGGGGCTTTTTCCGGCTGAGATAATAAAGTTTAGGATTTAGGGTTTATAGGGTTTAGGGTTTTTGGGTTTATAGGGTTTAGGTGGGGTTAGGGTTTATAGGGTTCAGTTGAGGGTTGAGAGTTTAGGGTTTAGGGATAAACAGTAAGCATACCTATAGTCTCCATCGTAGTTCCTTTATCTGCTCTAACCAGCTTTATGGTAAGGATCTTATATAAGGGTAACTCCAAAAAATAGCTACAATGGAGACTATAGGTAGTCCATGGTAGTCCCACAAACGTCGGGTTCAGGGCTTTGGTTCAGAGCCCCGGACGTTCGCACTTCACGAGTTAGACAACGGCGCCGTGGTACACCCTAAACCCCTAAACCCCTAAACCCCTAAACCCCTAAACCCTAAACCCTAAACCCTAAACCCTAAACCCTAAGAGTACTATCCCGAAGCGCCCAGGTTCCCTCTTTGTTTTGTAAAAGGGTGCCTGCATATAGGAAGCCCTTGGAGGCAAAAGTATATGCCATATTCATATGGGCAACAAGGGTCCCTTTTTTAGGTCCCCTCAATATAGTACGGCACCCTTATAAAAAAAAAGGACCCCAAAAGGGACCCTAATTTAGACAACTACCTACATTTGCACTTGGACCCAGACCTTTTGGGGTGTTCTGGGCTTTTTTCATTGCAGACAGCCCTAAACCACAAGCACGATACGCGACGCCCGGAGCCCAAGCTACTAAAGACTAAACAGGGTCCTGATATGGGGGCCTCACATGAAGGATCCCCGAATTTACGCTCGTTTAAGGGTCCTTCGTTTTTCTGAACCTTCCGGCTTCTTGCACCCACCCTAAACCCTAAACCCTAAACCCTAAACCCAAAACCCCTAAACCTTCTTGCAAACGGCAAGGCTGCACCTACACTTGCAGCATTAGGAAACCGCAAAAGGGCCGAGCACCAGAGCGAAGTCCTGGAGCCCAGACTTTTAGGGTTTAGGGGTTTAGGGTGTAGGGGTTTAGGGGTTTAGGGTTTAGGGGTTTAGGGGTTTAGGGTTTAGGGGTTTAGGGTTTCATGGTGACTACACCTCAAGGACCTCAAAAGACGCCACAGAACCAAGCGCATCTCCCATCCAACCTTAAAATAAAGACCTCAAGACTGATTCCTTAAAGAACCCCAAACCGGTTTAGGGTTTAGGATTTAAGGTTTAGGGTTTAGGATTTAAGAAAACCCTCCCCCCACTTAAACCTTTCACCTCCAGACCCCCAACTACCCACGATTATACCCAAAATGCCCCACGATTTAAGGAGACCATGAAGGGCTCTATGAAAGGGCATATTTGGGGGTTCCTGCAAAAACCCTCGACCCAGGGCCCCTTGCGAAGCCGCTCATCTCTTTGCAGTGGATCAGGGCATAGCTGCCCGCCTGATGGCTGTGACACTTCGGAGTGCATGGGGTTTAGGGTTCAGGGTTTAGGTTTTAGGGTTGGTTGCGGATTCATTGGAATTTATCCCTCAACGCTACACTCTAGACCTTGAGCCCTGAACCTATGATGATGAATCCGGATACGGCGGACCCGAACCCTGGTAGTACCTTAAAATTTCTATAAGTACTTGGAACATGGGAATTGGGACGCAAGATTTGTCCATCAGAAGCACTACTAGCAAGCAGTCGAAACAGGCAGGTCTTTCCCCAAGCTAGTTCTGGTAATTATATAGGCTTCTAAGTTCGGAGGACTTGCTGCTCTGGGTTTAGGATTTGGGGCTTTAAGGTCAGCGCGGAGTTGTAAGCTCCAGGATATATCGGGCATGCGTCCAGTGAGCTACGGCTCTTCGGGGACGTCAGAGCATGCACCCTTGTCTTCATAACATCGGATCCGCCTTGTGCAGGAACTTAGCTTCGAAGGCAGCGACAATTCCAAACCGCAACATAATTTGCTCCTGCCCTTCCTGTAAACCCTAAACCTCTAAACTCTCTAACCTCTAGATCCTAAGCCGCGACATGCCTAAACCCGAGGGTGCGTGCTGGAACTTTTTTGTCGATTCTCTTCTTCCTTTCATTCACGCTGCTCAGTAGCCCACATCGGTGCTTTCGGGGATGAAGCAGAGTTCGAGCACCAACTCCGAATGTGGACGGTCTTCTCTTCAACAACTGTCTTGAAGGTGCCGGGTTGTCTCAAAACCCTACATCCCAGCAGGTTGTCAAGCCGTAATCTGTTTTGGAACCTAGGTCCCTGAACCCCGAAGCTCCCTAGAAGTTCCTAGAAGGCCACAGCTTCTTCCCAACCCTCAACCCGGAGCCAACCCTGAACCCTGAACCAAATACCCTGGACCCCAGACCCAAAGACCATGACTCCTAAACCCTGAACCCCTAAACCTCCCAAGCCCTCCCCAACCTTCAACGCGGCAGCGCGTTCGTGCAGCGGGAAGAGGTTCAGTCGGAGAACTCCTCGGCACTGGTAGCACGCGACCTCGGAAAGGCCCAAAATCGATACTGGGGTTTACCTGGACCCTGAAAGTATGTAGCATGTAGAATAATGACCATCATTTCACCTACTCTTGGGGGTTAGGTAAGGTTAAGGAGGTCTAAGGCTGATGGCTTTGGGTGTTTTAGGCTATACAGGTTCAGGCTGCAGGCTGTTGGTTTTAGGGCCTTGCGCCTGGAGGCTTACCCCCAAGTGTTGGACTCTTGACTTGTCGTTTGGAGTTTTGGGATTGAGGTTTGGTTGAAAATTAAGTCATAGAGTAAGACTTGCAGATTTCGGAGTGCAAGTCGGGTTCTTGATAACTGAAACTCCAAGAAAAAATCCGGTTTTGATATACTGCGCCCTAAACCGTAAATCCATCAACCCAGCAAACCCAGAATCTAATCGATTTTCGACACCCCAGGCATTTACTCCCCAACACGCTGTCCGTTGCCTCTATCCAACCGGTAGTCCTTTTCACCTCCGTTCGACTCGACGCTGCTTACTAGGAGCTTCACCCCGGATCGAATTAATCGTACGCTTTTTAAGGTTGGTCCTTGACCCCTACCCCAATAACCTACCGTTTAAGGACGTGTATAAGAGGACGTGTTAATGTAGGAACCTTAACTAATTACCAATAATATTGTTTTGAGCGGTCCTGATTATAACTATACTTTAAACGAGCCCAAAATCCTCTTCTAATTTTTAAGGCCCCCTTTAGTAAAATAGATACCATGTTCTATGGGGCCCGAAAACCCCAAACCCTCAACCAAACACGAGATGGGTAATTCTTTAGGATCCCTTTTGTAAGGGTGCCGTACTACTATATATATTACGGACCCAAAAAACAGACCCTAGTTTAGAGAACTGCCCAGATAGGAACATGAGCCGGGTGCTGTTCCAAACCCCCCGGTGCCTCCGCGGTCGTCCTTGTTGTCAGCAGCGTCGCCGCGGCTGAAAGGCCCCGCTCCTTGAAGTAGCTGTGGGCCTGTCCCAAAGAGTCCGAAATACCTATTTGGGGGGATATTGCCCAAATCAATGGTAATAGAAATCCCTACTGCTTAAAGTTTAAACCCTACTGGACAGTTCGACATTTCTCCGAGCCTCGAACCGGGCAACAAAGACCACTTTTGACCCACTAGTAGTGTGCGTGTGGCCTAACTTAAGAAATAGATGTTGCTAGGAGGTTAAACAAGTTACACAAAAAGTTAACATAAGTCATAAGTTAACATAATTAAGAAAAGATAAAGAAAGTCCAAAACAAAAGAGATAAACAACAGCAAGTGAGACACAAAGACGCATGCCACCAGCACCAGCTCCAGCACCAACAACACCAAGGCAAGCAACACCAGCAGCAGCAGCAGCCGCCGCCGCAGCAGCAGCAACAACAACAACCCGTAAACCCTAAACCCGTAAACCCTAAACCTTTAACTGAACAGACCGGAAGATCCAGCACCCCACCCCCACCCACCCCACACCACCCCCACTCCCCCCCACCCACCCACCCCCCCACACCAACCCACCAACCCAACCTGGCAGGGAGAGGGAGGGAGAGGGAGGCCCACCCACTCACCTCACCCACCCACCCACTCGCGCACACACGCACCCACCCACCCACCCACCCACCCACCCACCCACCCACCCATCCCCCACCCACCCAACCCCAGCCACCGAACCCACCCGCCGCCACAACAAAAAGTTCATAAAACCAAGGCGAGAAAGTTCACAAAAGAATCATAAAACCAAGGCGAGAAAGTTCACAAAAGTTCATAAAACCAATGCGAAAAAGTTCACAACAAGTTCATAAAACCAAGGCGAAAAAGTTCATAAAGGGTTCATAAAACCAAAGCGAAAAAGTTCAGAAAAAATGCATAAATAATTATGTAATGTATTTTTATAGTATTTGGTGAGTTCAAAAGTTCATAAAACGTTTATAAAACCAAGGCGAAAAAGTTGACAAAAAGTTCATAAAAGGCGAAGAAGTTCATAAACAGTTCATAAAACCAAGCCGAACAAGATCACAAAAGTTCATAAAACCAAAACGAAAAGGTTCACAAAAAGCTCAGGATCCCTCCCTCCCTCGAACGGCCAAGCTCAATCCAGCGCCTCCTTCCAAGACTTGGTCACCGGCTCGATGGCATCGCCTGACTCGACGAGGTCTGTGAGCGTCTTCTGTATGGTTTCAACCTGCTCGGGAAGAACACTTACTCGTGGTATTATGGTTCTTGTGTAACCATAATGAAACTACACTATCAGACCCTAAAACGAAACTATACTGTTGTAGCCCTTGCTCTGAGGATTAAGGCCCCTCTATTTGGGCCCCAATCTCGGTTCAACTTGCTCGGGCAGGTTTCAGAGTTTTGGGTTCAGGGAGTTTAGGATTCAGGCTTCGGGGTGAAGAGAGAAGAGGAAGCTTTTCGGACACATATAGAGGTCGAACGGCAAAGACGCCTTCTTCTCTTTCAGTGCTCCGATATTGTGATATCCAATTGAGCACTGCAGAATGCAGAACGAGCTGCCTCTCATAATCTGGAAACTAAAATAGAGAGGTAGGAATATTATTCCTGTCCAGCCCCCGTCATAAATATAGTGCAGCACAGCCCAAAACCCTAGTCTAATTCGTAAGGCCCCCTATGTGGAACGTTGCCCCTGCCTCTTTGTCTGTGTTCTCGCCTCCTTCCAGCTCATAGAGGAAGCCTTAGCGCGGCAGTGCCCATAAGAATACTCTTGACCCGACATCTGCAACACCCTCAACCCCAAAAACCCTGAACCCTAAACCTTTAAACCCTAAACCCTAAACCTTTCAACCCTAAACCCTCACCCCTAAACGCTGAAATCTGAAACATAATCCCAGGGAGCCTCAGTGCGCCCTGGATCTTGCATCTCTCACTCAGTAAACGAGGCTTAGAGGGCCTGCTCCTAGACCTAAACCCCCCAAACCCCTAAACCATTCGCCAGGATACTCGATTGGGCGCCGTACAACTGTTCTTCTAAAATAGGAACCCCTAAACCCTAAACCCTATTATAAACCCCTAAACCCTAAACCCTTAAACCCCTCAACCCCAAAACTGTCAAAGATGGGCAGTCTCGAGCTCCATCCTTCTCCGAAGATACACTGTGTGATTCCATGGTCGAGTTTTATTAGAACAAAAATGTAAACTTGTATCCAACAAGAACCAAGCTCAAGGGTTTATACAAGTTCCTGGGCCAAAGAATTTGAAGCCGGTGGATAGAAGAGCTTCGTTGGTCAGCTGCGGCTTTCTACCACGAAGCCACGCCAAAAAAAAAGCAGACAACTGGGCCGCGTGCCATCGCCGAGCGTATGACCTCCCAATACAGCCAATACATGCGCCCTATAAACTCCAAGCCGAAGCGTTTCGGACTTTTGGGCTAGATACAGCGCGTGAGAGACATGGCCGGACTACCCAAAAACCCCAAGAGTAGGTAAAATAATGACCCAAAACCCATAAAAGGCTAGTATTCTACATGATTTTGGGTCCAGGTAGGCTTCTAGGAAACCCTAAACCCTACACCCTAAACCCTACAATAAGCACTAAGGCACCGGCGGTGCCCACGTACCCAGGCTTGGCTTTCGAGGCTTCAGCTGCAGGGTTCTAAGCTTTTTAAAGGCTTAGGAGCTGAAGGTTGATAGGGTTTAGGGTCTAGGGTTTAGGGTTTAGGGTCGGGTTCTAAGCTTTTGGGGCTTAAGAGCTGAAGGTTGATAGGGTTTTAGGGTTGGGGGTTCAAGATTTAGGGGTTAAGATTCAGGGACACCCGCCAGGCCTTCCACATAACTTGCGCTAAAACCCCCTATTTTGAAACTCAACCCTTACAGGCGATCTGCTAGGCTCGAACACAGAGGCCTATAAAACCCAAAACCCCAAAGCGACAACCTGAATCCTGTGGCGACCATGCGACGGTTTGCGGACGGACGGCACGGTCGAAGGAAGCAGTTGCGAAGTAGCACTCCTCAGCATATTCGCAGTCTGGAGAATACGACAGGAGCAGTTTGCAGTTCATAGCTACCCATAGGCCCCTAAGTAGTTCCTTTTTATGGTTTATATTTAGAATCCTATAAGGTAATCCCAAAAAGGAACTACTTAGGAGCCTATGGGTAGTTTACCTCAAAGCACGAGGATGTTTTCGTAGGGCGCCCATGCCATGACCGCAATGGTGAGGCCTTGCAGGTTCCAACTTTGCACTAAGCCCTGGAACCGTGAACCCCAGCAGCCAAATTAAAACCCCTACCTAAACCCCCCAAAAGTAGGCAAAAAAATAATGGCCCAAAATCCATAAACAAAGGCTATTATTCTACCTACTTTTGGGGTCCAGGTAAGGTGCAGTTTACCCTAGGCCCCTAAGTAGTTCCTTTTTGTGGTTTATATTTAGAATGCTATAAGGTAATCCCAAAAAGGAACCCCCTACACCCTTACCCCGGACCTCCTCTCAGCTGGCACTTCGGATACGCTATCTCAGCTGCCACCTGGTGAGTGAAGTTGCGCCCAACAAGAGAATCCCTCCACATGCGTGCGCCAGATGTGTGGGGGCTGACATGAAGCCTTGTTCGGGGTTTTGGTTTTCGCTTAGGGCTTAGGGTTTAGGGTTTTGCCTTTTGATGGCTGTGGCAACTTCTAGCTTTGGACCTACACCATCGTATCCTAGATGAATAGCATGAACAGCTTCAAGTTCATGTCGCTCCCCACGGTGTTTCGGAAGCCAATAATGCCATGAGGGTAGTTCTCTAAATTGGGGCCCTGCTTTCCGAACCCCATAAGAAGGCGGCACCCTTATACAAAGGACCCTAAAGGGGACCCTGATTTAGAGAACTACCTATATGGGCACATGCATCCAGACAAATTTGGGGTGTTCTGGGCTTATACACCCTAAAGGGGACCCTGATTTAGAGAACTGCCCATAACCCTATGCTTCCAAGGACCTGATAGTTAGGGCCCTAGACCCTTACCCAAAGGGTCCAAGTACTAGTATAGTATGTACTTTTGGGGCCCAAATAGCCACTAAGTAGCTACTATAATGGTACTTGGACCCTTTGGGTTAAGGACCCAATAATCAGGTCCCTGGAAGCCTAGGGTAAACCTCGAACACATTGGCTAAGATCAGGCTCAAGGTTCGGGGCTACGGAGCTGAACGGGCGTGTGGACTTGTTAATTGTAGTTGTTGCCCCAGGCTACCACACTCTAAATTCTTCCGGATATGCTTGCGCCTGCGCACATCATATCTTCAGTTCTTATTAGCTCAAGTTGAACCTTGAAAAAACAAAAACCGAACACATCCATGGCCTTAGACACTAAACCCTGAGCCCTAAATCCTTCAACCCTGAGTTCGAAGCTTCGGGCGCACAATGGCGCATCTTTTCTTTACAAATGTACAATCTTCCCTTCACAGGAACCCTAAGCATTACGTACGGAAGCATGTAACGGCATGTATAACCAATTAATCAAAACAAGACATGAATGAATAACATGAGTATAAATACACAATACATGCCCACACACATACATATATACATCATGCACACATACATGCGTATGGGGGAAATACTTACTTACAACTTTGCTGTACTTGCTTACATGATATGACATGTTATGACATGACATGGTATGACAAGACCTGCCATGGTGATATTCGATGATATGATACGAAATGGTATGAAGTTCATATATGATAAGTCGTGATTTGATCAGTGCCAAACAAATGTTGGAGCTAAGCTCCGGTTAGGGTCTAGGAAACCAAGTTTAGGCTTCCATGTGTGTTTGAGGGTGTGTACCTACATGTATACCTCATATACGTACCGTAGTTCATGCTAGGATCCAGCACAGAAGCAGCTTGTGACAGGCTAGGTTGGGCTTCAGTGAGCGCTTTCCGTTCTCACGATTGGATGAAGTACCGTGCAGACCGCCGATGATGAAAGACACCCTTTCTCTCGGTGCCATAACATCAGCATCCCGAATATCATCCTTATAATGGGACCGAACCGATTACGAATAGTATCGCTAATGTCGAGCTTCCACCCCGCCAGCCCTGTATTTCCAATCCACCCCCCTCTGGAGGGTTTGAGGGCTGGAGGGTTGGAGAGGATCGGAGGATTGGAGAGGGAAGGGGGTTGGAAGGTTGGAGAAGGTTGGAGAGGGTTGGAGGGTTGGAAAGGGGAGAGAGGTTGGAGAGAGAGGAGACAGGATTGCAGGGCTGAGTTTGGTAGTGTTGGAGAGAACTGGATCGGAGGGGCAAAGAGAGTAGGCAAAGTTGAGGAGGAAGGAGCTGGATGGAGGATGCATGGAGGTGGAGGTGTGTGGGCTGGAAAGGGGGGCTTGGGAGGGTGGTTGGAGCGGGGTGTGGCTGGTATCGAACTGCATCGCACCCCCAACAGCAATACGCAGCAATACTGCACCGCATACAATCGCGAACAACCGCAAACCGATCGAACCGAGGTATTACAACCATGAATATCACCTTGCTCGACTTTCCTAGACGAGCCAGATACCTACTCCATGAATGCTAAACCCTGAACAGAAACTCCAATTCCCGAAAACCCGTTAAACCGCATTGGGACTCCAACCGAGACCAGGAAACGGAGTGTTTTCCGATAGAGGTCATCGGCTGCACGCTGCTCCTGCCATGGACAAGTAAGGTGTGCAGGGTTTAGGCTTAAGGCTTTAGGGAGGTACGGGGTAAGATTTGGGGCTCTTTCTGTGCTTCGGGTTTCGGTGTTCAGAGTAAGTTTAAGGTCTAGAGGGTTCAAAGTGTAGGGTTCAAGGATTACGGTAATGACTCGAGTTGCAAGCCTGTGCCGCATTGCTTGCTTGGTGCTCCTGATCCTCTTGACACGGTCTGACCCCAAACCCTAAACCCTAAACCCTAAAACCTAAACCCTAAACCCTAAAACCTAAACCCTAAACCCTAAACCGACTTGTGTTTTGGACCAGGGAAGTGGGGATCCAGTCTTCCAGGAAGGTTCGAAATCCCGTGAAGAAAACGGTCTTGCCCCGCCCCCACGCAAACTACACTGCAGGGAATCTTCGAATGCAATGCTATGGTGCAGGTACTGTTGGTGCTATCGCCTACGTGTTTGAACCTCCGAATTACACTTCGAAGACAGCCTTGTTTGTGAAATTTCTGCTTAGAATAATTCCTTCCCAAAGCCTAAAACCTAAATCGTAGCAGTTTCGGCACAAAAACATCATGCTCTATGCAGGTGCCGAGAGACTCTGAGCCGTAGAAAGACGAAAACCAACCCTAAACCCTACACCCTAAACCCGTGCCATAACAGTGCCGGAGCCACGGCCATCGCTGGGCCGGGATCGTGTGCCCAGCCCTGGCACATTGGTGAGAGGGTTTAGGGTTTAGGGTTTTAGGGTTTAGGGTTTAGGGGTTTAGGGCTCGAGGGTTTTAGGGTTTAGGGTTTAGGGGTTTAGGGTTTAGGCTTCAGGATTAGAGAAAACTACAGGTGGGGAGTTTAGGGTATATAGGGCTTCTACAAGGCTTCTATTCTATAAGGTATGTAGACCTTCTGTAAGGCTCCTATAACGGTATCTACCCACCAGAAAATGTCCTAGACATTGGTGAGAGACGACAGCGCAGGTCATGCAACGCAGTTCTGGGTTCCAGTAAGGGGTTCAGATGCATTTGCAGAGACATGGCGCATGAAGACATGAGCTACGAAATGCCAGAGAAAAAACCAGAAAATAGTAACCTTATACGCTATTACATGTGTGCAAACAAGCCTAACAAGACCAGATCCAAAGGCCTTCTGTCTCCCTCTCACTGTCTCACACGTTGTATCTATGCATACTTCTATACATATACACATACATATACATATATATATATATATATCTCTCTCTCTCTCTGTCTCTCTCCCTCCCTCTCTCCCTCCTACCTGATTTGCTGATCCATGTGCTGTCTTTGTCGCACACACAGACATTCATTCTGAATGTGTCCGCGTGAACGACTGACTCATTCTTGGACGTGCAGTCCTTAACCAAAATCCGAATCCCCTGGAACAGACTGTGACCAACAGTCCAAGGCCTGGAGCCTAGAACCCGAACCCCAAGTTCGAAACTCTGGGCCATAAAACCTTGTGCTGGGTAGGATTTAGGGTTTAGGGTTCAGGGTTTAGGGTCTTAGGGTTTAGGGTTTAGGGTTTTAGGGTTTAGGGTTCAAGCCATCAGCACAAGAAGCCCCATGACCTTGACTTGGCCCTACGCCCTACCTGGAACGTACAGCCTTACGCTTCGGCTTGGCCCTAAACCATCAACCCAGAGAACCCAATACCCCCTTAATTAAGGAACATACCTTAAATTATAGGGGCCTTACAAAAAATGATTTAAGGCATATTACTTACTTAAGGGGTATTGGGTTCATCTCAACGCCCGAAGCCCTACGAGCCTAGCTTGGCCCTACCTTAACCCCAAATAACCTACCTTTTTTAAGGGCTTACATAAGGAATTCATCTTAAGGATCCCTAGAAAGGTAGGATCTTTAGGGTCCAGGTACACCTCAAACCTTGCACTTAGGCTTGTCCCTAGACGCCCCTTGCTAGTTACAACAGGCTTTCTTTTTGGGGGTGTGCTAACCTAATCCTATACTAAGAAACCCCTAAACCTACACACTAACCTGAGGAACCTTAGTAAGGAATACCCTAATCCCTAAACCCTATACTAAGGAACCCCAGAAAGGAACTGTATTATCGGACCTTTGAGCAGAGCACTAGGAAGTGTAGGGGTCGGAATAACCACCAACATAATCTCTTACGGCTCCTCATTGTAACGGTACTATAATTGACCCCAAACCCGTATTCGGATTGTTACACGAACTATGAAAGCCCTAAATGAGGACACAAGCCTCCCCGAAATTCCTCATGCTTAGCGCAGTCCTCACTTCCGTTTGACCCCCAAACTTACCCCGGAACCTTCCACCCAAATGCCCAAACCCTAAACACGAACTCTTTGTAGGTTTCGACGTGACCGAGAAAAAAACAAGGGCCTACATCCTGAATCCCTGAAGCGAAGTAGGAGCCTAAACCCTAAACCCTAAACCCTAAACCCTGAACCCTAATCCCTGGGGGTTGTGGGTATATTGTAGCATATCAACCGGAAAAGGGAAGTCAGCGGCATAGTCTTGCTAATCACTCTGGCGTCTATAGTATAAACTCCCTTCGGTCTCAAGGCTCCTTCAAGCTGCGGCGCGGAGGTGCACCGATGCAGCAAGCGGCAACTTGAGCCCAAGTTGCCCAAAGTCCCAAAGTACTGTTTCAAGATGTAGCTGCGTATGGTCGAAGGGTCACGAGGCTTCTTTACGAGGTTCGTAATGAAACCCTAAACCCTAAACCCTATAGACCCTAAACCCTATACCCCTAAACCCTATAAACCCTGAACCCTAAACCCTATATGCCCTAATCCCTAAACCCTATAAGCCCTAAAAACCCTAAAATCCATAAACCGTAGAGGTTGCATAAGGTTGCAAGCTTCAGGTTCAGGGTTGCAACTAAGTGTTGAGTTTCAGGGTAAGCTATCCTAAACCCCTAAACCATTAAGCCCGAAGCCTCAAATTTTAAACCCAGTTATCCTTAAGCCCTAGACCCTGAACCCCTAAACCCTAAACCCAAAGCCCCTAAACCTTAAAAGCATTGAACACTTCAAGGCCCCGGGAAGCTCGTTCATGGGCTCTGGCACGCCGCAACCCAAGCTCCAACTCCCCAGATTCCCAATCTGCGCATGACATACGTACATACATACATACATACATACATACATACATACATACATACATACATACATACATACATATATATATAATGTATATATATATATGTATATATATATATATGTATGCCTCCTTAAAATTCTTGCAGGGAAACATAGATATGTGGAGTCTGCAGATAATCTATGGGTCCTTCTGCCTTGAACCCGGTTCTGTGATAGACTTTGCCTGCTCTACTATGCTATATCTGCTATATAACGGGCACCAGCAGCAGCAGCAGCGGCAGCAGCAGCAGCAGGAGCAGGAGGATCAGCACCATCGTCACCATGACCATCACAAAGTCGCTTGTCTCGTGCTCACCGCCATCCCCATCAAATCTCTCAGAACCATCATCATCTTCCTGCTATCGCCATCACCATCAATGATTGGTAGCAGCTGTATCGCAATGGTCATAACCCTTGTCATCACCATAGTATTCCTGCCACAATTGTCATCACCGGTTCGCTTGTAGAAGCAGTACTGTTGCTGCACGCTAGTTGTGGTTGACGAAAGTCATCAAACTGCAATTGCTGAGCCGTTCCAGTACTACAGGCTATGACACTTCTGATGAGCTGTGCTTCCTCAAAGTCCCAGGACTGGCGGTGAACTGAGACTAGTTCTCGTTAGGGCTCTACTCTACAGCCTCATTCCCGAACCCTGCATGCATGGACGGCTTTTTCGGAGACGCCTCTTGCATTTGCAAGCTGACACCATTAGCAAGGCGAATCACCTCTTTCTCGAATCAACTGCCGACTCCGAGGATCAGAAAGTTGACTGACATGAATGCATAGCACCCTCTTCGCAAACCTAACCCAAAGGGTCCATGTGCCCAAATACTATATACAATGGCCCCAATGTACCTTTGTAGAATTTTAAGGCCAAGGTATATACTATCTGAGTACATGGACCCTTAGGGTAAACCAAGTTCAGTCATGCCCAAGGTTGGTTTAGGGTGTAGGGTTTAGGGTTTAGGGTTTAGGGTTTAGGGTGAGCCAACGAGTTTTCTGAAGGCAACCCGAGTGGGCCCTCCAACCCGAACCCCAAAGCGAGGCAAATTGGCCAATATAAACCCAAAGAAGCCTCTCTCTAAGCTGGGCTAGAACACGTATAGGAAGTTTTTTGAGTCTAAACAACCCTAAACCCTAAACCCCAGCCGTTCAGGACGAAAGGGTGAAGGGTCTTACCAAGAAGGATCTAGCTCTCCACCTCATCCCAAGGGTGTGCGGGCTCCGGGGTTACGGGTTTAGGATTTAGGGTTCAGGATTTCAGGGTTTAGGGTTTCAGGGTTTAGGGTTGAAGGCTTAGGGTTTAGGGTGGGATCTAAGAATGCAGGCTTTGACTTATTTAGTGCTTTTCTGTCTGTTGGAGCTTGTTGCGCAGGGCTTGGGGCATATCTGGGTTTAGGGCCCTGGCATAACCGTCATGAAACCAACACGAAGCTGATTTACAGGTTTGGGGGGTTTGGGGTATTCCTCTCCATTACCCTGGCTTATGCCAGGTCATTCACAGAAAGAAGGTGCTGAGTCTCACGCTGGTAGGGGTTATTTGCGTACCTGCAACGCGGACCGGCGCTTGGACGCTCTGTTGACAGAGTAGGTAGGACTGGCACCATAAGTTAGGAGAATCATTGTAGGGAACCAGCCGCGATATTACGAAGATGTGGACTCTAATGTAAGTGAAAAAGGGCCTCAAGGACTCGAATTGGCTTCCTCTCCGGGACAGTGTAGGGGTACCTTCGATTCTAGCAGAATCACAGTACGGAACCCTATGTAGGCCCTCTACCATATTCGAGAACCCTTATAGCAACCCTCTTGGAACCCCTCAAAGGAACCTTTACGGAGTTATTCTACATTAACCCAAAGGATCCCAACACCGCTCTTGTTGGGGGATACTTTCCCGAATCCTACCTAAACTTGTAATCCATAACATCCCTACACCCTAAACCCTAAACCCTGTGGGTAGC
>CAJNJA010032775.1:0-30019 GCA_905231915.1 Symbiodinium necroappetens
CGACGCACCCTCTATATATATATATACACAGAAAATCTATATATTATATATGTACACAAGCATACATGTATGACTGTATGCATGTATGTATCTCTGTATCTGTAGGCAGTCGCGACTACGATTAAGACGACGACGACGACTACTACTACCACTACTATTGTCGCTACTGCTGGTACTCGTACTAGTATTTCTACTGGTAGTAGTACTTTCGCTGCTACTACTAACTACTTTCTACTTACTACTATCTACTAACTACTAACTTGACCACTAACTACTTACTACTACTACCACTACCATTACCACTACAGGTATTACTCTTGCGACTACGACTGGTACTACTACGACCTGGCTAGCCTGCGGCCACTCGCGCGGACATCCTGATGGGCCTCGAGGCCGTATTTCTGTTTTGCCCCAAACGGTGGTGGATTTAGTAGCCCAAAAACCCACAGACGGATGGTATTTAGAAACACACCCAAAATTTGTTCTATTTGCATGCAGGGTTTGCCAAACTATGTGGGCCATGCACAGTAGTCTGCAGTGATCTCGGCTCACAGGAGACACGCGAACACGCCACAGCAAAAATCCTGTCCCCAGAAGCATGTTTCCGTTTCGCGCCCCCCCGAGCCACCGACCTCTGTATGTTTGATGGAACCCCCAACTACGGATGGGGTTGAGCAAACTTCGGGACCGCGGCTAAAGTGCTTTCCACCTGCTGCAGCCAAAGCTCGCGGATCCCGGACCGTGCTCGCAGCAACCAATACTATCTGCACGCTTGACGCAATCCGAGCACACCGATGGGTCAACGCGGTCTTCCACAAGTACTGACGGATCCTGAGGCACAACCAACATGCTCTCCCCCGAGTAAAAACTGACTCTTCCAAAAGCACGGCAGAAAGGCTGTCCCGCTTAATGCTCTCAAACCAGAGCAGAGTGAGTGAAGAGTAGCAAGATTCAGCTTACGAAGAATGCGTAGAACTAGGTTCGGGATAGGGTGAAGACTGAGTTCCATTTTGCCAGGAAGATCGTTACAACCATAATTCACAATCGCAATTCTGAGTTGCCATTCCTCTGTAGACATACTGAAAGAAGCAACTCAACAAGTAGAGAGTGGATAAGTCAATGATACGTACAGTGAGCATCAAGCATGACAAACAGTGGCAGCTGTAAAAGAAAATTTGGAAGTGTAGTACCGGTACTGAAAGGTGGCCAGTAAATTGTGATTGCGACAGTAAGAGCCATACCAATAGCATCTTGCAACAACCACAGCAGCAGCAACAGCAGCAGGAGCAACAACAACAACAACAGCATTAGCAACACTGCTGTCGCCTCCCCACAACCACGACGACGATGACCACCACGGCCACCACTACCACCAGCACCACCACTACCACCACTACTACGACCACTCGACGACTACCACCACTGCCCCGTGGCCGACGCCATCACCGCCACGACGACGACTGCTGCTGCGACTTCTATTGAGCTGTTGCTCTGAGGTGGTCTGGACGGGGAGATGGCGAAGCGAAGGCGACAGAAGCGGGCAGCAGCTTCATTCCTTGTCACGGTTGAGTCACCGTTCAGTGAAATAGTTGGTATATGTCGTGCAAGGAGCCTTCGAAGTTGTCGCTGTCACATCTCACTGCGCCCGCTCCGATCAACGGTGCTAAGGGCAAAGGCAGACAGGCCTGCTAGTTAGGCCCACGTTGTGACCACAGATTTCAGTTAGGCTTCCGTCCCGCGCCAGATGTCGCTCCAGTTTGCAGTGCCTGCAGCTATTGCGGCCTGGATTGTGGGTCGCAAGGGCCAGCTTCATGGCTGCACGCAATCCTGGAGTGGCTCGAGCTGCACCGGTGAGTCGCTTCTCCAAAGGTCCATCAATGCAATACGAGCCCAAAGTGGAGCTAGCATTGATGTCTCTTGCCCAGTCCGATGTGCAGTTGCAGTTCGACAGCATGTCGCAAGCTTTCACAGAGGCCGGCAGGAATTTTTCGAAAGTCTGCACAGGTCTCCAAGGAGGGTGCACGCTACCGTGTGATTGACATCCGCGGTGCAGAGCAGGCGGACATGCATGTCTATGCACCAAATAATTTCCAGGTAAGGCCCGAAGTGAATAAGTTCTGAGGCGCTGATGAGCGCCATTGAGATGGTGGTGGAACAGGCCGCTCGCTCCTTTGGGTGGGGCAAGCTTGCATGAAAAGCTTTGGAGGCATCAACCCTCCCAGACGGATGGACAGAGTCCATCAGGTAGGCTGGTATGATGGAGTGGAGAATGTTCTTTCTGCAGTCCCGATTGTGCTACTTCCCAGGATAGTGCTGCCGGCAGGTGCCCAGTCACGTTGACAGGATCGAAATCTTGCTGTGCAGAGGGTGATCGGGGAAAGGCACGGCCGGATACATCATCGGCCGGCGCGGCGAGGTCTGCGCGGTGAGCCGATCGCCTAGATCCATTCGTGTGCTTGCACATGCTTGCACTGTGGAGGCCATCAAGGAGCTCCGGCGCAGCTCGGGTGCCGAGATGGACTTGGCCCAGCTGAACGCAGGAGACCGCTGGATACGTGACGTGACCTTTCTTATCGTGCTGGTGTGCTGGTGCTCCATTCTCAGCGCTGTCGCCCCGTTGCCCTTTGCGAGCAGGAGCGGAGCAGCTGCTGGTGATCAGTGGTGAGGTCGAGGCGCCTAATGCAGGAAGCAAGGAGGCATACACCGGAGACACAAGCTCCGAGCCTCTCACCTGCACAGGTGATTGTCGAGGCAGCTCAGATGGTGGCTGGTCGGATAGCCGAAGTGCGGCGCATAGAAACTCTCAGAGAATTAGTGCTGCAGCCGTGTCTGCGGAACTCTCCGCCTTTTTCATACCTCTGTAACTCTGCACTCAGTATTTTTGAGCCCACATGCATCGCATGTGATCCGCCATCGCTAATGAGAGAGAGCCTGTCATGGACTGTCATGTGATATCACGGCGCATGTCGCAGCTTGTTCACTTCCAGCCTCTCCTTTCAATTCGATTTCTTTGCCGCCCGCGGGGCCCCTGCCTCAGAAGCCGGGCGGAAGTGTGGAGTATGGGGGATCACGTGGGTGGGGCAAAGATGGGCCATCTCTTTCTCCAGGCATGGCCTCTGTCAATCTGACGATCAAGCCCGTCCAGGCCAGGCTGCACGACTTGGCGATTGCAGGATTGCATCCGTCGCTGCCAAGGCGCCTGCTGGCGCCAACGCGGGCGAGTTTCAGGTCAGCATTGACACCACAGCTACCGTAGAGGAGCTGAAGGAGAAGGCTGGATGCATGGCAACAGAGCGGAGACTTGAGACGCATCTGTTTGGGGCATGCGAGGTTTCCGCACAAGTCAACATCCCAGCGAAGAACATTCGGCTGGTGTGCATCGGCCGCATCTGGCAGGCCAGGAATCACCGCACCGCAGGGCCGCAGGGGGCCGCAGGGCTGCTCCATGCTGCAGCACCGTGCAGGACACCCAGACCGTCGGGTCTTACGAGCCGAAAGACGGAGTCGTGGTGCACTGTCTGAACAATCCGCGTGGCCCTCGGAGATGTCGTCGCTACGCCCTGCGCCGTCGCCGCTCTTGATCAGAGACGGCATGCTTGCGCTGCGTGACGCTGGCGGCCCTCACCTGCAAAATGCCCTGAGCTGCCGAGGCAAAGGGAAGCCCCCCCAGTCGCCAGCCAGTCGTTGGCCGGGGGCTTCAGTTCCAATTCCGCCCCGACACCCTAGCCACGATCTTCGAGGCCAAACCACAGAGCCCGCCCAGGCTCCGGCGAACCCCATGGCGCAGATGATGGGCGCGGCACCCGCGCCGCAGGCCAACTCAGGTGCGGCCGCCGCAATCTGCAGCGTAGACAAGTCGTCGCATGTTCATGGACAGTTAGCAGGGGCCTGTTTTGCATCAAAGCAAAGGGTCATGGGGAATTACAAGTTGCAGGGCCCTGGTTCGAGTCCCCAATACTTTGATGCAAAGCAGGACCCTGCAACATGACAATGGCTTGATGCGCAAAACCTTGCAACCGCTATAGCTTCATCCAGAACAGAGAGCAAGGAGCAAACAGGAAGCAAGCAAACGCAGAACATTCGAAGTGATATCAGAGACCAAGGACCAAACGCAACACCATACAAAATACAAAAAAAATAGCATACAAGCAAAGGCAACAGCAAGGTATAGAATCAAAGAAAGGAAACCATAAGCGTAAACGCAAACCCTTCCAGAAGCAAGAATCAACAAGGCACGGGGAGCAGTGGGGCAGGGCCACGCCTTCTAAACAAGCCTCTGAGGCAGCCCTGTGCCACGAAACTTCACAGCCAAAGCGCGCTGAGCCCCTCTCCAATAGCTTGACACATCACTGGACCTAAGTTTGACTCAAAGCAGGACCCCACGACTTGGAATGCTTCGTTGCATGCCCTTGCAACTTGATGCAAATTGTAGTCCCCCCCCCAAAAAAAAAACTCCCAATAGCCTGCCACAGAACAGGACTCTTCACATTGGAATTCCCCAGCAGCGTGCAGATAAAAGGTGCGTGAGCCAGAACTGAATGAGAAGAAACCGGCCCGAGGTCCTGGAGGTCCTGGGACACCCCCGGGATCCCTTGGGGTTTTGTTCAGGACCTCACATTGCGGTCTGGCCCTGGGTTGCTCTGAAGCCTTGGTTGGAAGCAGGCGATCCCTTCTCCCAGATGATGGCCGATAGCTCAGACTCCAGAAGGCCAGAGCTTCCCAAGCGCCGCGGAAGGAGGTCACGGTTCTTCGCAGATGTTGCGTCGAGGGTTGCGCCTTGCGCCTTGCGCCCTTCTCGAGTGCAGTGCGTGCCGAGGCGCAGACTCAACAGCAGATGATGCAGAATCCAGAGATGATGCTGGGGGCTGATGACGGGCTGTGTGCAGTGAAAGGGGTGGGGCAAGCATCCTGTCGGCCGAGGCAGCAGCTGATGAACTCGCCCATGGTTCAGCAGATGATGAGCAACCCGGAGGTTTTGAGGCTCCGGAAAACCGCCTGGCCCGGAATTCCCCTGCCTCACCGCGGCCGCAGGACGATGGTTCGCATGAACCCGCAGCTCAACGAGCTCATGGAGCAGCGACCGGAGAGCCCAGGCTAAACAGACGCGACCGGGAGCAGCCGGGAACAGCCGGGAGCTGGCTTCCCTGTACAGTGACGAAAGCAATGCTGAGGATCGCCAGGATGCTGGAGGATCCGGAGGCACAGACGGTCGTCGCGAGCGCCAGCTCAAGACCTTTCAACTGCATCTGCCCACGCCCGTGCAGTTGCTCCAGCAGTCCATGCGCATGGTTGCGAATCCGTCGCTGATGCGAGAAATGACCAGGACTGCCCACACACGAGTGGGGGTGAACAGGGAGCGATCCTACAGTGTCCAGGAATGCAGATCGCGCCTTGGGCCAGCTCGATGCCATGCCGGGTGGTCACAACGCGCTGGCCGGGGGGGGGGGCTTCCGCCGCGGTTGCACGCGGTTGCTCTCTCGTTCTGGTTCTGTTTGGGCGCAGGTGCGAGCTCACGAGGAGTTTGCGGACCCGCTCTTTGAGGCCATGTCGGGAGGCCAGCGACCACGCGCGCCCCTGTACCATACGTACCTGCAGACCTCGCCCCCACCGCTCATTCCAGGAGGCAGCAGCGCCAGCGGCGGGAACGCGACAGCGCCGCGAGCCGAGAACGTCAAGTACCTCCAGCTTCCTCCAGCAACCTCTGAGATGTTGCCGCCGTCGCGGTTCTTGCGTTTGGCGACCGAGGGTCGACTACTCGCAGGACACCAGCTCCGGACCCAGCAGTGAGGCCGATCCCGGCGCTGCGCGACAGGTTGCAAGGGGTTCGCTGTGGGATGTGCGGGCAGGCGCTGCCCAACCCGTGGGGCCCGACGCCGGCCGCGAACACCCCGGCGGCTACCCCGGCGCCCGGAAACCCAGACGCGAAAAACTGACAGCCGTTGTGAGCCTCTTCGTCGTTTTTTTCCGAGGCCAGCTGCAGCCGCCAACCCGGCAGGCGCCATGGCGGGTTTGGGCGCCTTAGGTGCGCCAGGCGCCTTGGGGGGTGCGCCAGGCGCCTTAGGCGGTGCACCGGGTGGCCTCGGTGCCATGGGTGGTCTTGGTGGCATGGGTGGCCTAGGTGGCCTGGGCGGCTTTGGGGGTTTGGGTGGCTTGGGTGGCATGGGCGCCCTGGGTGGCATGGGCATGGGTGGCCTGGCCGGGTCAGGGGCTCCTGGTGGCATGACCAGCCCAGCAGCACCGACAGCTGGCGCGACCGCTCCGGGAACGGCCGGGGCGACGGGGCCGGGAGCGGGCACTGCCGGAGCTCCCGCGAACATGATGCAGCAGATGATGCCCGGCCGAATCTGTATGTGTTCTACGAATGTCAGATTCCTTTCCCTGAGAGCCCTGCAGAGGATAGTATAACGGGTCTGGGGAAAGAAGGGTTTGTTTCACCATTTACGCAAATTGTGCCCCGGTAATGATCTGCTTTGATGCTCTGCGAAAGACCGAGTGGAGGCATGTTAACTTCTTGTAATAGAGACCCTCTAAACTCTAAACCCCTAACCGTACGTCAACCCTAAACCCCCTTGTCCCTCAGCCGAGGATGAGCAATCCTGCCCTGATGTCCATGATGATGAATCCAGCGATGAACCCTTTCGCTGGGGGCCGGGGTCTCGGTGCTCCTTAAACCGGAACCCTAACTAAGGCTTCGGTGCACCGGCCCAGGGTCCATGGTAGCTCCTTTGTTGAAGGTGCTTCTTCTCACAGAAGCTACTTGTAGGGATTTAGTCAAGATTTAGTCAACATCTCTCACTCCCACGACTCATGGGCCGGTGGAGTCATGGTCCAGGCATCTGAGGCGCTTGGACAGGAACAGCAGGAATACATCCGCAACGTTAATACTCTTGTCAAGTTTTTCAGCCGGCTCTGGATCCAAGACTGCTCAGGAGAAACGCAGTACCTTAATGCCTCTACAGCTCCCTATGATAATCCTTCCCGTTTGCTGCTGCCTTGACACTGTTCAACTGCTGTCACATGCCGCCGGAAACCCTGGAAACCTCTGGGGGGAAAAAGACCCCAAAAAGGGACCCTAATTTTGAGAACTATACCCATAATAGGTGCTTTTCTGGGTACTCCCTGGCCACACCTGCGGCCCCCAGGCACAGGCGGTTATGCTGCCGGGGCACCCCTGGCACAAGCACCGGCACAAACCCCGGAGCCGGATGCTGAGATGCGGACCTTGGGTTTGTATTGCAAGGATCAGAGACTGACAGAGCGCATCGAGTCCAGAAGATCCTCGTCGTTCTGGATACTCGGGATGAAATAACAAGAAAGGGTCGCCAAACCTGGTATGGGTGCGAGACACGTGCCATCAGAGTCTTACAGTGGTGGTGTGTGCAGCCTTGGTATTCGGATAAGTCCCGGTACCGTGATGCTTCCGTCTCGCAGAAGCCTTTCGCAGTTTCCTTGCTACGAGGCTTCAGAGAGCGCGGTTTGCGTCGCAACTGACGCAGCTCTCTGCCATGGGCTTCACGAACGAGGTGGGCTGTGAGACGATGTGAGACTATCAACAGCTACATGGGGCTCCCCTTTGCCGAAGAAGTTTCCGGCGTGCGGTGCTCAGGCTGCTTGCCTCAGGGCCTTGGCCCAGCACGAGGGCCGCTTGGACGCGGCCATCGACACCCTGCTCTCCGGTGACGGCAACAACCCCTAAGGCCCAGAACACATCGGGTCAAGCCGCATTGCATCTCATAAGATCATGGATCAGCCACTTCACTTCCGATGATACTCGTTATTTGCCGTTCAGGGGATCCTTCACTGTCGGAGACTGCCGGAGGCTGAGAGTCCCACGAAAGCCAGATAGCTCCGAAAGGCAAGGCAGCCAAGAATCGCCAGCTGAGGTGTTCTGCTTCCACGCGGCAGCTTCAGCATGTAGCCGCCAACAGCTTTTCAAGCGCGCGTGCTGGACCTTGCTGCCGAGACAAGCCACTTACAGCCAGCCTTTACATGTGCACAGGCAGGCACGCGCCAGAATGGCTTCTAGCTAGCGATGTGTCTGATGCTGAAAGAAGATAATGCTCTACTTGAGTACTCGACCGATTTCCAAGCGATCGAGCTTGAGGCCGTTGCTTGGAATCACTGGCATCCAGCGCATAACCTGGTTTGAAAAGCTTACACAAGATCGTCACGTTCCGCCTTCACAACTTGGCCCTTTAGGTTGCTAGCATGGCCGGAATGACATTTGTGCTGGAGGTTGGGCTTCAGCAAAAAAGCAGTTAGCCACCAACTGCCGTAGCTGCAGTGTTGCATCGAGCGCGAATCAGCGTGCAAGACGAGCGTGACCCGGGCACTTGACTAGCGATTATGCTTCAGATCGCCAGGTTCCAAAGTCCATTCGCGCAAGTGCCGTAGCTGTGCACAGCATGTTTGCGAAGCCTTCTGGACTCCTTTTGCCGTTATTATCTTCGTGTCCATTTTCGCTTCGACAGTACATAGACCGAACCTCCATGCAACATGACATGGAGCAGCTGATTTTCGAGAGGGTACAGTCAAGATGTCAGCTGGAGCGTCAGATTTCCGATCAGCTTCCAATCGAGCATCACGTTCGCCGAAAACGGATCTCATGTTGAGAGCATTCGAGCATTCAGCGCACCGTGCAAGTAGCTTGAGTGCATTGCTTGCTTCCCTAAGCGAACATGTATCGCCTGAATGCCTGAAACTCATAGCTGGATAAGGTCACCGGCGCTGCGCCCAAGCCTCGGAATGATACCGAGCAGTTGAAGGCCCTGCAGGGAAGGAGTGGCTTCAAGGATGTTTAGGTGTCTGCAGCCTGAATCCATCCCTTTGCCTGGTGGCTCAAGCCTGTTCGCATGCACGAGCTCCTTAGTCATGCGAGGTGGAAAGCCTTGTTCTTCCAGCTAGAGTCCTAGAGTTCGACGACATGGGTTTCTCAGCGGCGCTTTCCCCAATCCAGCTAACATGCGACACCCAGCCCAAAGGCCAGGCCTGTTTGCCACGCCGGTTTCGGGCTGCACCGCCTCTGGGGTAAAACATCCAGAAGGGGTCTGCATCTTCTCTTCTGGGTGGAGTTGCCAACACACGAATGAATCCATCTTTGACATGTTTGGCAGTGTTGGCCGAGACCAGCTGGTCGAGGCATTGGCAGCAATGACGCAGTAGATAGTATCTTCTCCCTTGTCTGATTGCTTCTATGTGGCCCTTCGGGGCACAGCCGAAGAACGCAATCAGAAAAGCGAGGTGAGTACTTACAGATGCCTCAGGAACTTGCACGGCCGCAGAATCCTGAAGCCTTAGCTATGACCCCCCAAACCCGGAGGCCAAAAGTGAGCTCGTTATCGCAGCGCATGTCATCTCTGCATAACCTTTGTACCTCGGATCCTAATATTCCTCTTCGCAAACGATGAGCCATCGGTAAAGAAGAGGAATATCAAGATTCGGGATACATAGGTTGTGCATAGTGCCCCTTCCTCGCCCGGCCAGATCAGCCTGATCGCCGCATGCTTCGTGTCTTTGGCGGCCTTGATATCGCCGTGCCAAAGGCAACACGTCCGTAAATCGTGCCACGGTCTCCAGGATGGACCGCAACGAAGAAGATGTGCCCGCGAGAATGCACACGCGGCATCCATTCATCAACACTTCGCTGGACTTCTTCCTCGGAGCGTGGCTGGAACCTCGGTAGCTCACGGCATTTTGCACACGAACGGCAGGCCGCTCAACCCGTAGCTTTTAATAAGAGTGTGCGCGTGAAACTTGAAACCTCAGATCCCAATCAGCGTCCACGTCGCAGCAGTGCAGCAACAGAGCTCGAGGGATCGCGCTGACGATGCCGATGTCATCATTTTTCCGGGAAATGCTTGTCCTCACCCCGAAGCCCTTTTCCAAAAAAATTCACCTTGAACTCCGAAGAAACCCTTCTCAACCCTCTTCGCAGGCGCTCCTTGTAGAGTCGGACCAGTCCGAGGCCTCCTCGGGTCTTTGATTCCCCTGGCTTCGGGGTTTAAGGTAATTGAAAGCGTGGCTACAAGGTTACTTTAGGGTCTTAGGGTTTTTTGTATTTTAGGCCTAGGGAATGCCGGAAGGCTGCATGTAGTGCCCACAGGGTTTGGGCTTGAAAGGATGTCAGCAGGTCAAAGACCGCTTCGACCGTAAAACGCAGCAAAACATAACGTGTCAAGAAGACAGAGTTGTCACTCTAAGCTGCATCAAGTCGTATTACGTATCGTCAAGCCGCATCGGCATATTGCCAAACCAGCACGTCATTCAAAATCAATGCCGGCACTGCAACGTCGCTGAAAAGTCTTCGGATTACACGGCAGACCAGTACGTACACAAGTGTCAGACAAATTCAGACAGATGACATCAGAATTCACGAACTGTACTGCACCTCCAGAACGGACCTTTAATGAAACCCCGAAAAGGAACTCTTAACGAAACCCTAAGAGGATCCGTCCCCTTAGAGGGACCCGAGGAGTCCCAGCTACTCTCCCCCCCTGCCTGCAAATCCAGCTTTGGGAAGGCGAGCCTGACGTTGCTCCTCCCTGCGGATGCAGTGAACAGGGTGTTGGGGGAGGGGAGAGGGGGGGGGGGGGCTTGCGGTTGTTATGGCGATTAGGGATGCGACAGGACAGGCCATCTTGATTTAGCGTTCGTTGCCTGAGGCAAGCTCTTGCGTGCGCTTGGGGATGCTCGCGCAACCGTCTCTTATCTGCCACCTCTCACAGCAGTTCCGGCGCAGGCGTTGCGCCGTCATGCGCATGGATGCGTGACAGCTTGAGGTCATCGGCAGAGCCAGCCAACAGCCGAGCCCAGAGACGGTCGTAAGATCCAAAGCCAGCCTCCAACAAAACGACATGCCAGTGACAGAGAAAAGAGAAAAGGAGACAGGACGTGAAGCTTAACTTCAGTAACTTCCTTCGGCCATGGCGCTCCTGGAGAGTCGCAGCGAAGAGTCCCTGAAGCTGACGGCACACCCAGAAGGCTTCGGCAACCTGCTGAAGCTCACGGAGGGCATCGGCCGCCAAGCTGCGGGAGTGGGCTGAGTAGGCCTACTAGTGAGCCCTCAAGGGCATAATAAGAGCATGAGGCATGAGGATGTTCCAACGTTGTTGCTTCTAGTTGAGTTTGAGCTCAGTGTTGGGGGCCCTTGATTTTTTGTTGAGGCTTTCGGGCCACGATCTTCAACCTCTCCAATACGATCATTGGTGGAGGGATCTTGGGCTTGCCCTTCGCAATGGCCAAGCTCGGGCTGGTGATGGGCAGTCTTCTGCTGATAGCCATGGCCGCATTAGGCATCGTCTCCGCGTGGATGCTTCTGATCGCAATGGAAGAGGTGCGGCAAAAGTCATATGCAGAGGTCGGAAACGTCCTCTTCGGGCAGGCAGCGGCAGTCTGCATTGATTCGACCATTGCTCTGTATAACATCGGAGTTTTGGTGTCTTATGTTATGATTTTGGGGGACATATTGCCAGCTTTCATGCACTTCATTGGTGCTCCTGCCGTCCTCCAGCAGCGAACCGTTCTTCTCGTCGCCTGCGGAATTTTCGTACTGTGGCCTCTGAGCTCCATGCCCAGCATGGGACACTTAAGGCATGCGTCTCTTGTCTGCCTCTTGATGATCGCGCTCCTCACAGTCTCGCTCGTGGCACTTGGGGAGCAGACTCACGAGATGCAGGCGCCTGAGCAGCTCAGGTATGGTTGTGAAAGCACCACGGGTTTCATGACGCAGCTCCCGGTCCTAATATTTGCTTATACCTGTAACATGAATGTGCCCATCTTTTATAGCGAGCTGCGTGCGCAGAAACATGAGCATATCGACAGCAAGTTCAATACCAAACGGGAGAAGATGATGTGGGCCACCTACTGGAGTTTCGGCCTCTGCTTTCTGGCGTATTCCCTCGTTGCGCTCTATGGATATGGAGCCTTCAGAGGTCAAACAAAGCCAGACATCCTGACGAATCTGCAAAGTTGGAATTTTCCGTTAGCCCCCTATGTGAAGGCGGCATACTCACTGGTTATGTTCACTTCTTACCCTGTGATGGCCTTCAGCTGCGTTGCTTCCATCTACCGATTGTTCTGGGAATTCTGGTCGTTCTTCAAGCCCGAGGATGAAGTCTACGCCCGCTTCGAGGCCAGCAGCCCCTCTGCTGCCTTTGACGAGGAGACCTCACCCAAGGTATTTTCCACCCCGTACCAGTGGCCCCAGGAGTCCAACCTCCGGGAGGCTTCAGACTTCCAGCCCAAGGCTCATCGGAGTCCACCCCCCGAGCCGAGCGCCGTCGTGCGCCAGACTCTAGTGATTGCCATCGTCGTGAGCACGGTCTCTGCCGGGATCATCTTGCCAGACCTCTCGGTTGTCTTCGGTCTCACAGGAGGCTTCTGCGGAGGCCTGGTCAGCTACTGCTATCCTGGGGCTTTCTACGTGCGTGTGGCGACGAAGAAGAGCGAGCGCCTGCCATGCGGGGCCTGGTTGGGTCACATTGTGCTCTATTTCGGGCTGCTCGCCGGCGTTTTCGCCTCCGGTGTAGTTGCATGGCAAGCAAGCTCCTCTTAGGAGCAACAACAGAAGACAAAAAGAGGGATCCTTCGAATTCATCGGAACGGTACCGGTATCAGCAGAGTTGTCTGCAGACCAACGCTCAACCAACTGCTGTGGGCTTGGAGGTGGCTCAGTCACGACTCCGAAAACTGGAGCAACAGACCGGGCAGCGGACTCGGCGCGGCCTTCCGGTGTGCATAGGCCGTAGACTCGCCGCATCCTGAAGGTCTCAAATCGAAGTTCACGTGTTGGGAGGCCGAACATCTGGAGCGTGGGCCTCAGAAGTAAACGTCTTTCGCGAGAACGAGGCAGCCTCTTTCTGTGCTCGCTGAGGTGCACCAGATGACTATTGCCGGTACAAGGCCGGTACCCCCGGTTTCTAGAACTGCTGCACGGCAGAACGATAGCCGACCTAGGTCTGGGAATGCCTTGGCCATCCTGCACCTGCAGGAGCGAGCCTTTGATGTGAAGAACTTTAGCGGCTTTTGCGTTATGTCAGTGTCAGGTGCATTCGTGCTTCAGCTCGGTGCGATGTGCTCCGTCGCAGGAGATGTTCGCGGAGCACCTAAAGCCGGGCGGAAGCGCTGCTGCCCGCATGGTCTGGAACCCTGCCAGCTAACGTCTGTCCCCGGCAGAGCATCCAGTGAAACAGACTGCATCGTGCGTCCCAGCCCCTGAGGCCCGCGAGCGAGCCGAGCGTGCCGAGAGAGGCGAACGCCTGGAGCCCGCAGAGCCCAAGCCGCTGCCGAATCAAAAGTTGGCGCCGAAGTCGGTGCCGAAGCCCGCTTCAAAGCCAGCGGCAAAGCCAAAACCGAAGCTGCGGCCAGCTTCCGTGGGGCGCCCACAGGCCTGTGACAGGGCTGCAGGCACTTCTAAGATGAATAAGGTAGGAGATGCACTCCTGCAGAGGTACAAGGTACGACAGTGACCATCAGATGTCTTTCGCTAAAGCAAAAAACATCGCAAGATGTTTGCTCGTAAAGTGACTGTTTCGTTGCTTGCCTAACGAAGCTGTTTCCGATGCCGTTTCTGCTGGGAGGCCCCTGCTTAGGGAACGGGGTTGCACAATTTCAACCGCCCCGCCCGAAGCACCTTGGAGATTGGCTAGTGAAAATTGATAAAGACCTCCGGGCTAACAGGGACTGTGTCTGCGAAATCTCACGAACAGCTAATGAATGCTGCGCTGGGTGGGGCTTGGATGTGCCAGCGACCGTACCGTCATTAATTTAGCGATGTTTAGTGTTTGTGTTGTGCGTCCACCATACATGTTTCATTTTTTCGTCTCTGCCTTTGAAGGGTGGGCCCGTGGACCAGCATAAGGGACCAGTAGCAAGAATTATTCATAGCTAGGAAAGCAGCGGCAGAAATTGGAAGGTGATTCGTCAAAATAAAGTAGTACAGACATGTACAGACTTTAACACGCATGCTGGAAACAATAGAAAAGTTGAGAAGTCTCAGCGTCGTTATCATCGTCGTTGTCATTGTCATCGTCGTCACTATGCCAGCATCATCGTTACAATCATTTCTAGGAGTCAGAGTTGCAGGAGAAGGAGGAAGAGTAGTAGGAGTAGCTCGAAGTGCAAGTGAAACAGGCGCCGGCTCGGGAGCCTGGAGACGGTCCGCGAATCTTTCGGAGTGCAAGCGTCGGACGAAGCGCGGGCTCCGGGGCTTGGAATTGTAAGAGACCACATACAAACCCGAACACTTACATGCAACATGTCTAGGTATAGGTAGATATGGGTAATACATATGTATATATTACACAAACACTTACTCGTACAGCACCCAATACATACATACATACATACATACATACATACATGCATGCATACATACATACATACACACATACACACATACACGCATACACACATACACATACACATACACATACACACATGCACACATGCATACATGCATGCATACATACATACCTACGTACATACATACATACATACATACACACACATGCACACATACAGACATACATACATACATACATCCATCCATCCATCCATCCATACATACATACATACATGCATACATACATACACACATGCNNACACATACACATGCATACATACATGCATACATACATACATACATACGCATACAACATATAGTTATATAGTTGGACACATAATATACATGTGACAACAGTTGTTAAGTGTCGCTCTTGAGGACCACGGCAAGTTTTGTTCTGTTGTTGACGGTAAGGACAACAAGCTGCAAAAGGGAAAGGAAAAGCCAGAGTGGGCAAAGGCCAGACGGGTGCTTGCATAGTGTCGTGCGAAGAGCAAGCATCTCTGCGACCTGACAGGTTCTGCAGTTGTTCGTCGGCAGTGAGCAGCTTGTTGTTCGCGCAATGCTTTCGATTGAGGGCGAAAATGCTAAGAGCCAGTCTGCTGCGTCCTTTGCTACAAACAGTGGTCTAAGCGAATTATTGCAGGCTGCCAGTTGACTCTTATGCTGCCTCTTTGACAAACACCGGATCTAAGTGAGCCTCTGCTTGTTGTGCTCCTCTGCCGACTGCTGTTCTTGCCAGTTGAGTTGCAAGGCAAGGGAGCCTTTGTGCTGCTACGACCATAGCCACCCAAGAGAAGAAGAAAGAGATAAGAGATGATGAGACTGAGCAGCCATGCCTGCGTGTCTTGGCTCAGCCCCTAGGGACGGGTCCGTGGAACTCGGGCCATTAGCCCACGGCAGCTCGGATTGATTTCGGGAGTGAAAGAGGAGCCAGCAAAAGATCTGGTGCGCGACGGAAATCTGAGGTGAGCTCCACAGACAGACGGCAGGGAACGGACACTTATCCATCGCAGAATCGGGACAGCAATGCCAATCACCTGCTGCATTCTCGTATAAACAGTTCTTTTTGTTTCGGACCAGAGCCCACCGTGCGGCCACATTTGCTTGGACACACGCTGCGACGTCAAAGGTTCCTCGCAGTGGCCTTACTTGAAGTATCCAGTCGGTAAGTGTGCCGACCCCACGCATCCGCCGACTGACCTCGCGCCTCTCAGAGGCTTTCGAATTTGATGCACGGAGCCCGGCCGGATTAGCCTGGTGATACGTTAGCCGAACAGACGATGAGTAAGGCCTGTCTCCTTACCGGATGACGCCGACGTGGGTTGCTCAGATGTCGCGTGCGAATCTAATATGCCATGCGAACAGCTGACTTTGCCACCGTACTGCCGCAAGGATCCAAGATCTCCATTTTCAGGCATCGCGCCAGTTCTCTTGAACGCCAGCCTGGCGTGTCTATAGAATATGCAAGCACCAGAGAGTGCAGCGGCAAGCAAAGACGATGGCGGCCAGGAGAAATTTGTCGTTCACTCATATGATGGCGGCTCGCAGCAAAGCCGTGCCTGGCCAGCACGTCCTTCCTTTCCAGCATCTTGCACCAGCCCGTAGTAGCGAAAGAAGCCATCGTTAGCTGTGGGCACAGCTCACTCAGGCAGTCAATATGATGTCAAGCATGCCGCTTGAATGAAATTCATCTGGGTGCGAACGACCTTGCTGTGAGAGTTCACGGTTCTCCAAAGGTGTTGATACCGACCTTGGAGCCCTTCCACTGCTCGGACAGGCCATTACGGAAGATCCCGAGCTGCCTTTCGGAAGTCTTGTGCTGTATGCAGGGGTTGCAAGTTCAACCTCGTTCTGAAATGCTCAGAGGACCGGTTGCATGGAATCGCAGGTGTATCCATGTGTCTGGCTTTGTCGCCCTGCAGGACTTCACCTTGACCCACTTCTACATCAGTGGACCTGGGCCCAGATGCACGGAACCAATCAGGCGGGCCCCTGCAGTCGAGACCAGGCGTAATTAGGCCTAGGCCCTGGCGACAAGCATCAAGGCGCCGACCATGCAGTGCAGCATTTCTCGGGTGCAGCACCCGTCTCCCACCCTGCGACCCATCCCAAAGCCACCAAAGCCCGGCCTCTGCGTGAAGCGAGCCTGGCAGGAGCGGGCTGGTCTGGGTCTGCAGCGACTTGCCGAAGGCTGGATTTAGTCCATCTTCCCGCCAGACCAAGAAACAGAAGCTTCAGCTCTTCGTGTGGCTGAGGATTTGGAAATCACAGACGTCTACGACGATTTGAGACCAGATGAGCTGGAAAGTCACCAACCGATGGATGAGGCAGGTCCGCTATGCCTCACATTGCGGCTTCGCTAGTTTCCCGCACTCTCCGAAACAGTTTGCCATTGCTCGTCACAGAAGGACCGAGGTGGCAGTTGTACAAATGAGTCGTCATCGACTTGGGACCCCCATCCGCTGACGGCTCGGGTGGTTTCCTTGCTTTGCAGCTTTGCCGCTGGACCTTCCCAGACTTGCTGTGATAGGTACATCAATCTGTAGGAATGCATCTACATATGTGCATCTACGAATGTCCGTGTGTTACGTATGGCTTGTGTATCTGTTTTTGGTATCTGAATATGAAATAATAACTGTTTCTCGTACACTTTCTATTTGCTCGCTCTCCCAAGACTCTGAGGCCCATCCTTCGCTTCCAGACGGACGTGGAGTCCCGCGAGGCGGAGGTGGAACTGCAGAGGCCCAGCGGAAAGCCGCTGCCAGAAGTTACGGGGGGTTAGGGTTTGGGGGTTTAGGAGTTTATGGTCTGAAACTTTCAGGGTTTTGAGTTTTGGGGAGTTTGGGGTTTGAGGGTTCCTAAACGCCCCGCCCTTTGATCTGTGGATCCCGATCATAGTCCTCAGGGTGTATTCATCGCGGGTCTACATTACAAGAGCCCGGGCGGCTGTTGCTTCTTGTTTTTGTGCCATGGCCCGAGTCCGCAAATTAAACCCTCAAACAAAACCACAAAGCCCTAAAACCTAATCCCCAAACTCCAAGGCCCTAAACCGCCAAACCCCAAGAAGGTGGCAAGAAGGCCGTTATGTGATCGTTCGCTTCCTGGACACTCACTTCGCCGAGGAGCAGGTCGTTCACCTTCGGAAGGTCTAGGGGGTTTAGCGGTGAGCGCTGCGAGGGGTGACAGCTGAGGCTTCGGGATTTAGGATGGTTTAGGGTTTCGGCTTTAGGGTTTAGAGATCAAGGCTGAGGGTTTGTCAATCTGACAGGGTAGTTTGCAACATCCCCTCGTGAGAGCGGTGCCGTCACCGCCTGGGAGATCGAGTTCGGAATTGAAAACTTCTTGTCGGATAGAGGTTGACGGATGTAATGAGGCGATCTTTGTCAGGTCTCTTCAGGCCAAACCAAGGAATCCCCGGCGGTTCAAGCAGTCGCAGGGAGAGGATGAAGGAGTCCAGGTCATCCCGTGCTGCATTGGGTCTTGGCTAGCGCTCTCGGGGAGGTCAACGTGGATGTGGGCATGATCGGCCTCGTCGGCCACTTCGGGCGCTGTGGTCGGCATCAGGCACGCAATCCCCTACGTCGCTCAAGAACTGCCCTGTGAAGACAGTTCTTCGCTGGCGGTGTAGGGCATAGCAGGGCTGGCCTCAGCCTAACCTCTAAACCCCAATGCCTAAACCCTGTACTCTGAACCTGCCACAGACGCCCCCCAAAAAGAGGAAAGAGTCCGCAACAAAAACGACCCTGGGCCTGGTTTGGGGTTTGGAACTGCCCTGCGAGGTGCCAGTCGGGCCCTGGATGCGACGGCGTGTGCAGCAGGCCCACACCCAGCGAGCCAAAATTGAAGTTAATTTCCAGCTCGGGGGTATGAGTCTTTCAGTCTTATAAGGCTTGTACGCAGGGTGTGAGAGGGTTGTTCCAAGTTTCGGGTCCCTTTCTGGGCCCCGTCTCAGCGCCACATTACATGCTATTTCTACTGACATCAAACTGAGTGACAGGAAAGTGTTCTCAGCATGTGGGGGTCGTGCTTCGATCCCAGCTGCAGCCCGGAGAAAACGCTCTGATTGCTCTGTCTTCATCACACGTGGTCCTCATATGACCAGCAGGATGCAGATTACGGAGGATGCAGAGTTCTGAACTCCAAAGCACTACAACTCTTGAACACCCCTGAACCTTAAGCCCTTATAAAACCTTTTTGGTACCCATACCTCATGAGAGAGTGCCCATTAGTGCCCTAAACCTCTACACCTTAACAGCCCCAGCCTCAGAATCCTAAACCCTCAAAGCCCCTTAAACCCTAAACCGTCAGGCGTGGGTCCATGCCCGCCCGTTGCAGCGGACGTTCTCTTCGGGCGGCTGGGCCGTTGCCTCGAGCATGTTGCGGTCTTCAGACATGCTGTCCCAACTCGACATCATGTTGTGGTATGTTTCTATTGAAAGCAGGGTATGGGTTTTCATAGTCATAAGGTATGTTATACTGCACCGTGTCATTTCGTAACATCGTTTACAGTATACTACTTTATACAGGATCTGAAATCCTTCGGTGCCGGATTGGGGAGCAGCTCAGAGCAAGACATTTGCATGTGACACGCATGGGCCTTGAGGTTTGTGACGGCCGGGACTTCACGGGCGGATGCCGTGCTAGTCTGACGGCGAGCCCGGCCAGTATCTGTTGCCAGAACGATTCACACAGATTGGGTGAAGCACAACTGTGCCAGTCCAGGGAAGAACTAGCCTTAGCCTAAGCAATTTCGAGGCAGGCTGTCATTTGTGCGCCGGGACATGGAGCATCATCAGCACAGTGTTGGGTGGAAGCAAAGAGGAGAGGAGTCAGGCTCGTAGTCATCAGGTTCAGCCTAGAGAGAGGTAGGAACCGTAGCTCAGTGCAAACGACGGATCTTGCCTGCTTCCATCATACGATGTAAAGTCCCACATCCCCTGAAAGGTGGTAGGCTACACCACAAGCAACGTTGCTGCATCTCTGCCACGCTGTTTGAGTAAGCCAGTGCCCTGCCAGGATTTTCACCAGACGACCATGTACAACTCGCGCTTTCACTGCTCCGTCACAGGCTTCGACCTTTGCGAGGCTTGTGCCCACGACGCCTGGCTCAAGTGAGTTGTGGGGTTGCTGTCGAGGCTGCATGGAAACCTCTCGGTTTGTGCGCTAAGGGTCTGAATTCTCCCGCAACCTTTTACCAGGCTTGAGATCCTAGGAACTTCTGAAAAAAGCCAGCAGCCGAGGACACTTCCCTGGGCAAGGTAACAGATGCCTCGGTCCAGGCCCCTGGGCGGTTGCTTCCGGGGATGTCTCGGGAGCCTCAGCAGCCCAGGGGATCCGGTCTTTCAAGGTGAGACGACAGCAGTGTCAGCAAGGGATCAGCCAGTTGCTGTTGAAGCATCTCCGTGTTCAAGGTCACGTTCACAGGTGCCGAAGTGTAACCAAATCTTATTGGCAGCACTGCTCCAGCCCCAGGTGGGAAGCGTTTGAGCGTCCTTGCATGGCCAGGCAGACATTGAGGCTTTGCAAAGCGCTTCTACTTGCAAGCCGACGCCACAGAGCTTCACTTTGCAAACAGCGTGGATCTGGAACGGTTGTACTGGGGTCCTCTATGTTCTGAAACCCCAGAAAGCCGCAGCTGGAGGCTAGTTGGAACTCGCCTTCGGAATCTTTGGAAGCGGAACTGGCTGCATGCCATTCCTAGGCCGGGCCGGGCGTGCGGAACAGCTGTGCTATATTATGATATATGCGGTAGAGTATTAGGAGAGTACTATAATGTATGATGCAGAACAGCACTCACTTGCATACATACGCGTGTGCTGATCTACCTATATGCTTGTATGTATGCAACCTCACACAAACACACGTGCAAATGTATATGTATAGGTGTAGAAAGGCACAGGCCTACGAATGCACGTACGGGTTCACATGCGCACAGATGTCCTGCCTGGCCCCTTGTAGGTATTTTCGCCATGGACTGCTGCAACGCGTGATGGCTTCTCTGCCTGGAGCTTGTTTTTTTCACGGTGATCTAGTCATACAATATAGCATCATAACAGTAGTACGACATCGTAGTATATCGTCATAGACCCCGATGTATCACAATAAGTCATAATATGTAATATCATATAGCATAGCGATTTACCATACTAAGCAAATGCAACATTATGCCGTATTATCCCATATAATAGGTCACACAACACCAGAATATGTACTAATACCTACAAGTATATAGCAATAGCATTATGATACTACATCTAACACCATGGCTGGTCTACTGGCTGCGTTCTCTCCCGAGGCAGAGCTGCCTCGATCACCTCACGCAGTCCGGAAGAGCCCGGGCCATCCTCGAAGAGGAGGCGAGCTTCGGATGTCTACCCGGATGTGACATGGCCAGGGTTTAGGGTTTCTATAATATAGTATAATACAATATAGTATAAGATAATCTATGTATATACATATATATATATATATTTTTTTTTTGTTGCGGGAAGCTCTCCAGGCCAGCGGGCGAGGTCGCGGGAGGCTAGCAAGCGCGGGCACAGTGTCCTCTCCTGAGATCTGCAGAGAAGCAGCGCCCAAAGCGAGGCAAGGAGCAACAGACTAAGATCGAGGTTGCATCCAGATCCGCAGCAGAGCGCAGCACTTCGTGCAAGCAGCCGAGTGTCACTTCTTCGTCAGCCCGTTTTGCCTTGATTGTTGCCTGCTGTTCCATTCCTCTTGTTTGATTGCGTGTTCGTCGATCGTCAGAACTCTTCACTCCTTGAATGAGGCCTTGCTGCAGCTCGTTTCCGACCTTGTGCACAGCATCCTGGTGGGTGTGCGGCCTGGGTGCGACATCCAGGCACGGCCAAGAATTGGCAGCGAGTATTTTTTCTTTCTGCGAGAGCTTTGGGATCGCAGGTCAACGATCTGGTCGGCGTCTCAAACTCGAGCCACAAAGAAGCAGTCAAAAACCCTTCTGCGAGGCTTGGGCACCAGTCGCCGGAGACCCAAATTTCTTGGCTCTGACTCCTAAGCCACTGGGCGCGCGCCAGGTCTCTGACGTTCATGGTCCGCCATGCCGCTGGGAAAGGCCCCGGCCCCAGCAGGGATGCAGAGATATCGTCGATGATGAAGATGGTAAGGACGAATCCCACAGCAGGAACTGCCATTGCCCTAAACGGGAATAGGGACAACCGCGTCAAAACCAGCATCAACAGAAACGACAAGTTGAATCATACAATCAGAGGAGGGGACAAACAACAGCGACAAGGACAGCGACAACAGCGACAGCGATAGGATGACCAATGACCACTATGAGAAGCAGCAGCAGCGGTAGCGGTAGCCGTAGCGGTGGTGGTAGGGGTAGGGGGGTAGGGGCAGGGGTGCAGGTACGTAGTCTTAGTGGTAGTGGTAGTCGTAGTCGCAGCAGGAGTAGGAATAGGAGTAGTAGCAGTAGTAGCAGCAGTAGTAGTAGTAGTAGGAGGAGGAGGAGGAGTAGGAGGAGGAGGGGGAGTAGGAGGAGTAGGAGGAGTAGGAACAGGAGCAGCAGCAGGAGGAGGACGCCCTAATCAAGTTTTAATGGCTTCGCAGTCGTATTGTCTCCTGATCCGGCGGCTGTTGAGGCAAGTATTTGTGGAGCTCGGTTTACTCTAGACCCTAAGTCCGTAACCCTCACAGCATCTCCAGGTGCCGAGTGATCAGCCTGCCCCCGAACTTCCCGGCTGTCCCACGCTGAGACCCTGCATTCAAGATCTCTGCATGATTGCCGCTTGCTTCTCACCTCTGCTTACTCTACTCAAATTCCCAAACCCTGTGGAGCCCTTATGGATACCGTTTCCCTAAACACTAAACCACTCTATAGAACCCTTTTTGTAGACGGTCGAGGTGAACCCCTCTTCGACCTGTCCAAGCCTGGAGGAGGCCACAGGGACAGGAAACCGCCGCTGTGACGGCTTGGGACACTGCAGGGTGCAGGCCTCGGGTGGGGGCCAGTTCCCGAAGAGAAACAGGATTCTAGGTTTAATCATTGCTGCAAGCCGTAAACATTCATGTGAGTTGCCGCAAGCTCCTCTACATCCTTCCAGGACGACGACATGGATGCCTCCGGGGTGGCCAGTGCTTCCTTCCTGGTCTCGTCCAGGGACTGGAAAGGGAAGCGACAGGTTCAGGCAGTCTCTCATGATCATGTCAGCCTTCGTGCAGCAATCCGTGCAAGAGCGGGCATGTTGTGGACATGTTCAGCAGGCAGAGAGTCTTTGGAAAGTCACCAAGCAGCTCAACGATGAAGACGCCGGCTGGCAGCAGACGACTGCTCGTCCGAGTGTGGCTTAGAAGCGGCTGAAGCCAGTATGGGGCATCACTGCGATGCTGCATGAACTTTTGCAGCTGCGGGCTGTCATGAGAAGCCTCGGTTACTTCGTTCACATTGAGGAGTGGTGTGGAGTCCTCGTCTTGCTCACTTGGCCTGTGACCGAGGTGGTCATCACTACTGCGGGACTCCTGACCGAAGTTCGCCGTGGAGTGCACTGTGACGTAAACGAGGCAGAAGCCTCGAGCATGTGCCTGTGACTTGTGAACCGGTTTAATGTCACCTGTGCCCCCTAGGTGCGTCGTCTCGTATGTCACTCCGCAGACCTTTCAGCCGCAAATGCTGCCTCCCCAGACAGAGAGAGCTGTTGCTGTTGCGAGTGAGCAAGATGGGTTCTTGTTTTCAGGACCTTGGGTTGCCCAGTGGTATCACGATGTATCATGGACTCACACACCTTCCCTGGGAAGTGTGCGTTCTTCGATTCGTGCCGCGATTCCGTTGATGCAGCCAAATGTACCTTCAATTCCAAGAGATCTCATGACAGCAATGACAGCCATGCTGTATTGCACTCAAGACAGCAGTAGATTAACTGGCAACCGGCGATTACGTACAGCCGAGCCATCATGTACTGGGCCTGCAGAGACACCGCGGTCGAGTAAGGGCAGGAGGCGCCAGAACGTCTCCCAGGGCGAAGAACGCCAGCCTTTTTCCATTGGTAAGCTATGGCTCCGCTTTCGCGACGCTGGAAACCACAGAGCCTCCTGGCAATCTGAGAGTCGTGTCTCACGTCCAACCTCGGGTTGAGCATGCTTGAGTCGCGAGGACTTACAGCTTCATGACATGCGTTTCTAGATATTTCTGTAGTTGACGCCTTTGGCCAAATTAAAGCCATTGTTGGCCGAAGCGCCGTTACTTGTGGGGTTCTTTCGACTCACTCGAGGCGCTATTCTCTGTGCGACAGTGGCAGCTTTGGCGATCCGGGCATCACTTCGCAGCCCCACACAGGCCGGCGATGTAGATGAAATGCAAGTGTGCAAGTTTATGATATATGTGCATGTCTGTCGAAATCCGTAGGTTTGTAAGTGTGCATGCATGCCGTTTATGCATGCGCGCTGTTGAACATGCAGACAGACAGATAGACTTACATGCATGCATGCATACATACATACATGCATACATAGACAGACAGACGGCCAGGCAGGCAGACAGACATACAGACCTACATACATACATGCATACATACGTGCATACACGCATGCATGCATGTTATGTACCAAAACACACACACACACATATATATATAATATATATATATTATATAATATATATATATATTATATAATATATATATATACTTGTGCAATAAAGGTTAAAAGCACAGACCCACATGCGCACAGACATGTTGAGTTATCTACTTACTTGCTGGTTCTTTTTTTGTGGATGTACAGTATCTAGGCAAGTATCTGCGTGTGCTGGCATGCATGCATGCATGCATGCATGCATGCATGCATGCATGCATGCATGCGTGCGTGGATGGCTGGCTATGCATGCAGGTGAGTGTTTGTGTCTGTATGTGTGTATGTCTCTACATTTAACTATATCGATTAATATATATATATATATATGTATGTATGTATGTATGTATGTATGTATGCATGTATGCATGTATGTATACGCGTACGTGCAAGCTACATGCGTGCATACATGCATACATGTTCATATTTCTGTAAGTCTCAATCAGCAAATCACACTCACACGCGTAGAGCAGAAACAAGTGCTGGGCCCATTGCAAAACCACAAACCCAAAGCCACTTCTGCTGCAACTGACCGGCGAGGCCCTCATCTCCCTGCAGAGGACTCCTGCATGTTTTCTGGAAGAGACTTCAGATTCAGAGCTTGCGAGGCATAAAGTGTGTGTCTGTGTGTCACAACTCCCTGTCAGCGCACTGAGCAAATGCCAACAACACCTAGAACATAAATTTCGGCTAAACCGGAAGCTGTCTTCCCAAGCAACTTCCCAATTGTTTTCATTTATGCCAGCCTCGGCTGCAATGGGGAAAACCTAGTGCACATCGGCCTTGGTCATGGTAGGGTTTAGGGGTGTTTAAGTCGTTGTGCCCAGCAGGAACATGCAGAAACCATGTCCATCCATGTCCCTATCTTCTATTGCGGCAGCAGTCCGGCCGGCCTTTGTTCTAGGCACTGGAGCTGTTAGGCCCTGAAGTTGCAGCTCTGAAGGTCCTTTCGGAGTTGTTAACCAAGCTTCTCCTAAGCCTTCGGAGTCGTCAATCCACGTGCCCGCAGCGCAGGATCCCCGCAGGACCGCCCCCGGCTTTTGCCGGGCCTGGCACCAGCAGCTCCGGCTCGGCCGCCTGCCGTGCGATGCGAGGTTACACGAGGTTCTACGATGTTCTCGAGTTTATAAAACTCTACTGATATTTCTTGCTGATGCTTGATGCAGCGGTTTCGTGGGGGTGGTGGTGGCTATCTAACTCTATCTAACTCTCCATGAAGCTTCACACGCTCTCCCAACACCTTATCGAGGCAAGTCCTTGACTATGCATATACAAGCAAGGCCAGGTAACGGTATGGTATGTCTGCTGGCTGGCTCTGAGAAGGTGTGCGAGTGATTAAGTCTATCCGTGCATCTACTTCTGTGCATCTGCGCGGATTACGCACACATGCTTGCAAGATAAAGGCTGTTTGGAAACTCAGGCGCCCCAGCTCTTCCTCGCCGGGGTCGCCGCGGTCACAGCCAGTGCAACCGTTGGGGCCGGCTCCCTCTTCGCCGGTTCTAGGCACGGGCTTTGGCCTCTTGCCTGGGAGATCGTAGGATATCGTAGGTGTTGGACAGTGGCAGGTGGGGTAACCGCCGAGAGGTAAGCTGCGAAAGGCGGCAGCAGGATGTCCAGCGTGACGTTGCGTGGCCGCATAAGAAGAGGAATCTTAACCAGCAAGGCATCGTACGTCGAACACTCAATCTGCCCGAAGATTGGGATCTTGGCTCCACCAAGGTCCCCATTCCGCCGGAGAGCGAGGCTGGAGATGCCTCCTCTGCAAAGATAGGGCTCTTGAGTGCTGCTGAGAATGATGCCGCGCAGGTGGGCCTTGCGACTAGTGCTCCGGTGGACCTGTACGTGCGGTCCTCGTTGGGCGATGAAGGGCATGAAACCGTTTAATCCTCTGAATCTCAGGAGCTTTTCGGGACAACGAACAGGGCTGATGAGAAGGAGATCAAGAAGCACCTTGACCGCACTGAGTCTGAGTGAGATGAGACATACGCGAAGTTGTTATATAAACTGCATATCCTTGCTGTCAGGAAGTACTATGACTTGCAGAAGCCCGGACCCGAGGGGATCATCTCCTATCAGGGACCGCTCCGCATCGCACCGCTCCGCTCCGCACCGCTGGGCGCGTGAGCCGCGAGGTTGTGCCACCCGGACGTCGCCGGACCCGAGGGGGAGGACAGAAGGGACGACTGAGTCGAGCAGGATTCCAGGTTTAGCTACTTACGCAATCTTCGCGCTCCGGGACAGGAGATGTGCATACTGCTCAACGATGCCTGGGATTTGCTCTCAGACGAGGACAAGCGCAAGGACTACGATGCTCAAATCCAGTTGCTCATCTGCATGACATGGCTGGCACCAAGTCGTATCACATTGCCAGAGCAGGCAAGCTGGCGGGATCGGAGCTTGCAGTCTCAGCCGGATGCCCTCAAATGTAGTTTTCCTCCCAGAAGCTGGCCAGCAGTGCCCCGACAGGGAGCTAACTCAAGCTGACCATACTTATTTTCTCTTATCACCCATTGCTGGACTTGCTTGGCTGCCCGCTGGGCTCCAGCCACGCATGCCAACTCGGCTCAACCTCTGAAGGTCCGGACCTAAAGTCACTGCTGGTACTAGTAGGATGGTGCATACCAGTGCGAGATGTCGATTTGGACTCCAAGAAAGTGGAACTGAATGTCCTTGTTCATAGAGCGCCTGCACCAAAGCAGAGGCTGGCCAAGCCGGCGTACCTGGCCAAGATGCAGGAGGTCTCCAAAGATTTGTCGCCGACATGGAAAGGAAAGCGAAAGACGCTGATCCTCGGTCGGCGCTCGGGTTTTGCCCTTCTCGCGGATCTGGGGTTTAGCGGAGAGGGGGTTGTGAGCTGCTGCCTATGCTCAGGAAGCACCACTCGGATTACACCGGGAGACTTGGACAGCATGACTTGTCTTCTCCCATCCCTCATCGGCATACCGCCCCGCTGCCCAGGGTACCGCTGTCCCACTCGAAGTGGGCGAAGGTGGGGATATGTGGGGACCGAGAACAGAAGGAGAGCATGTAGTGGACCTTGGCCATGGCCTTGTGTTTCCAGGTGCAACCCGAAGATCGTGGAGAGAAGCATCTGGATGAAAAGAGACCCGGCAAATTCCAGAGTGCTATTCTTGCTGCTGTCATCATCATCGCCATTCCAGCTCTAGTTCGACGAAACGGTAACCGTAAGCCGAACCAGTAATGTTAGCGATAATTATTGTTGCTGGGAGCAAGAGAGGAAGGCCCGCAAGCTGTAGTATGCTACAGTGCAAGGAGTACACAGTAGACCACCAACATTAATAATCTTGGTCATACGAACGGTAATAGCGCTACCGATGCTAATAATCCTGAGAAGAATGAAGCCCAGGATGCTCTTCGTCGATGAGTGGTCTTGTATCTGCTGCCGGAACTGCAACTTTGACCGCATCCCCAAGACAGAATGACAAATAATAATAATAATTTCAAGGAGGATTTACGACAATGACAATAATTAATCGCGAGCATGATCAACTCCAGATCAACCCCTGAGGGTAGTTGTTCAAGCACGGTTTCAAAATTCATGATAGACTCAGGTCTTTGCGTGCACGGGGTTTGGGTTTCGAAGAACCCTTGGAGTTCCAGCAGTGTCGAAGCTGAACCCTTCGCACTATGATCTGACCCCGCGTGTCACATCCCAACCACGCAGACAGTCAAATTTGAGCAGAAGCCTTTTTGCTTTACCACAAGCTGAGCACCCACAAGCCTGTTGCTCGATCACTTCTCGCGATCTCGGACAGGCAGGGTTGTGGAGCCTGGAGTGGAAACAAAGCCCATACAGTACTGCAGCTGCTCTGTACGCTTCAAGGTTTTTCTCAGGCTCGGGATTGTGAAGTGCCTTTAAAAAACATATCCCACTTTGCTTAACTTAGCTGCATGTATTTGAGCCGAATTCGCAGCTGTCGCTGTCCCCGTCACCTATCGTACTGGCCGCATGTTTACAGTGCTGGCCACCAGGCTGTGACATCGCCCCACAGTCATTCTGCATTCAGAATGACAACGGCGCCTTGGCAATCGGTTCTGTATCGCCAGTCTTTTGCTTCTTCTGCATCAGTCTTGGCCGCATTCCGCTCTTTGAAAGCGGTTCGCTCATTTCTTCCAGACTATTTGGCTTCTTCATACCTAGGGTTATATTCATGTTACTTTGGACGGCGGGGTTTTCATGTCAAGGAGCTAACACTACGGGCATTACCGTGATGTTGGTGATGATGGTGATAACGGTATCAAAGTCATAGTGATTAGATGGCGCGTGCAACAGAAGGGTAAGCCACAAGTGCATGATTTGCGAACCTAATGCAGATGAGGCCTCTTGGCATGACACCTGCACATCTGCTAATACTGCTAATACGTTCAGCAATTCTGTCGTTCCTCTGGGCTGGCAGCCTGATATGAGAATTTCATAGGACAGTGTACATCACACCTAGCAGCTAGCATCCGCGCAGAATCGCCAAGGATTAAGGGAGAGTTTCAGGTGAACAAGCAATATTGGAACTGGCGAGAAGAAGTCTGAGTGTAGCTCGCAGTGTCAAGAAGCAGTAGGGTCATGGAAGGCCGAGCCAACGTCTACATGCAGTGGGGCAACTCGGAGGACACGAAGGGGTGGGGGGGAGGGGGCGGGCAGTCCATGTCTATGTGGTCATCGCTCTTAATCTGTGCCTGAGATGCTGCTGCCAACCATGCTGGACATGAACCAGGATGATCATGATGGTGATTACGCAGCTAGTGATGATGCACCTCTCAGAGAATGCTATTTGGTCAGGGTGGTTGCCGCTGTGTTGGTGGCGATGATGTGAGTAGCAACGATGCTGATGGAAAAACGAACAAGACCATGAGGAGATCTTAGTAGTGATGAAGTAGCTGATGCTCGTTGTCATGCCTTGAAGTATGTCTTGCTAGCAGCATCATGACATATCATGACGCAGGTGGTGGCTGACGGTTCTAGCTCTGATTGCATTGCGACAGCTGTTTTGCAGCATTTGTTCTGGGATCAGCTGCAAGGGCTGACGTTATTCTTGTCATTCTGATACCACGAACAAGCATCCGGTTTTCTCCATGCTGAAATTGGGGACTCTGGACAGGGGGACATCACCCTTAGGGATAACTAGCTCAGCAGACCATCGCAGACACTCGGACCCAGAAATTGCATGGCAGAGGAAGAGTTGAAAATCCGATGTGGAGTTGGGGTCAGTCATGCAGCAGGGCGGGGGGGCGGTTGCACCTCGCATGATGCCACGCCGTGCATAGGCTCGGCCACGCTAATCGTCGCCACAATCGGACAAGAGTTCAGAGGTGTCGGCATTGTGAGAGTATTGAGCTGTGAAGTCGGTGGCCGCCGTAATTGGCAAAATCTCGTCTGTAGGGTTCAAGTAGTTGAATGCTCAGGGATGTCCCGCGCAGCAGTGGTGTAATGCGCATCATCTGATTACTTGTTTCGCAACCGGGAGCTTCGTGCCCTGAAGATGTCTGCCCGGTGACTCCTCGTCCAGATCTCACCGCCATCTGAATTCTTGCTTGACTTCAAAATGCCGTGAACCCCAACGAGGAGTACCTGGACTATGCAGTGACCTCTTGCCCAGTGGATTGCATCTACTGGGTGAGCAGGGAGGAGCTTCAGGCGCCTCCTTGTGATGAACATGCAGAAGACCGGCAGTAAGAGTGACCAGTAAAGGCAAATAACAAGTAAGTCAATTGCAGCAGCATGAGTAGGAGTAGTAATAAAAATATGAGTTGTTGCAGTCGCAGTTGTAGTTGTTGTGAGTCGTCGTCGTCGTCGTCCGTTGGTGTCGTCGTCGTCGTCGTAGTAGTAGTAGTAGGCGTAGTAGTAGGCGTAGTAGTAGTAGTAGTAGTAGCAGTAGTAGTAGTAGTAGTAGCAGTAGCAGTAGCAGTAGCACTAGCACTAGCACTAGCACTAGCACTAGCAGTAGTACTAGTACTAGTAGTAGTAGTAGTAGTAGTAGTAGTACTTAGTAGTAGTACTAGTACTAGTACTAGTACTAGTACTAGTATTAGTAGTAGTAGCAGCAGTAGTAGAACTAGTAGCAGTGGCAGTAGCAG
>CAJNJA010032786.1:0-20036 GCA_905231915.1 Symbiodinium necroappetens
GGGGGGGGGGGGGGGGGTATGGTCCCAAATCTGATAGAGGGTCGACGATGAGTCTCGGAGTATATTAGTAAACTTCTTTAGGTTCCGAGTTTAGAGAGCTCCGTGTATACAATGCCTGGCCACGACAGAAACCTGAGGCACACACGATCAGCTTTCGCAAGCGCCCCTGTCCGCAGCTCAATGCTTAACGGCTTTTGGCCAGTTTAGAGTATATAGACCTTCACGATGGGTCTGAATGGACACCATTGACATTGAAATCATAGGGATCCAGCAAACAATAGTTTGTGGCAGGTTAGTGCAGGTAAAGACTAACAAACCAACACGGCGCGAAGATTGCCTTCAGAGCAGGGGTTATAATTAGTGCGTGCAGGGTTTACTGCGCAAAAGGTTTTCTCAAAGGCTTCCTGAAACTTGAAAAAAAAACATGAACGGTTTCAAAAGGGCTTCCCAAAGTTACTGGACAAGGCAATGAACCATTCTCTTGGCCTCTGATTTGTCGGGCTTCAGAGCCTTAAGGCTTGAGAACATACGCATGAGTCATCAAACCGGCCACCTTGAATTAAGGTTTATAAACCCAACATGCTAGCATCAACATCGTGCTGTTCTTCTAACAATGGAAATAATTCCAGAATTGTTGTTGATAATCTGAAACATGTCAATAGAAATTAGCTAACAATGAAGCCGGAATAACATGTAGTGACTAGAATGACAACTTGCAATGACAACCTTGTATTTAGTCAAATACTATAATCAAATCCCAAACTCACGAAGTCCGCCCTCAAAGCGAGGAGCGAAACCCGGCTCTGAATCCCAAGCCTTGCGTAGCGGAGCTGCCAACTGCGATGTCTCCTTGCGCTGGAGGCAGGGTTTCGTTGAGGGTTGAAGTTTGAAGTTTGGGGTTCTGGGTTTAGGGTTTCAAGACACGACAAAGACTCTCAGACTGCATAAACCACCAGCATCGCAAAGCTTCAAGTTGTCAACCCTGAAGCGTAATGTTCGGGGCTTGGGGCTTGAGCCCTAACATGTGTTAGCCCGTAAAACCGAGACCGTGAACAAGGGCTCTGAAGTCATGCTGCGGGGGTCGTTGCTGTTATCTCCACCGACAGCCTAAACGTCGGAACCTCCCGACAAACATCTTGCACACAGTCTTCACTGTTGTTGTTCTTGTCTGTTACCCTTTTTGGTAGAGTCCTGATCATAGAACCCCCTGGAAAAGGTCAGCAAAACCGAACCAACTAGCAAGGAGCATAGAAGCTGTACCGCCCTGAACTGTCCTGTGCCCTCTGCGCATGTTGCAAGACGAAGCCGGCACCGAACAACGACCTGCAAAATATAAATCCTGAACCCGAAACATACACACTTGTGTTCGGGATCTCCTGCGTTACGGAGACGGCTGCCGCTTTTGGAACAACTGCAGGGAGCGACGTGTCCTGCAAGACCAGGGTTCTAAACTGGTTTATCAGGATTCGGAATCGAAGTTGCAGTTTGAGTTGGCTTTTGCATAGCAATATCTGAGGCCCAGGCTGTGGGTTTAGCATCTTGTCGCAGGTTTGGGGCGTGGGAGGCAAGATGTGCGGGTTGAGGCTGCAGGCTCCAGGGCTTCGATGTGCTTCGATGTGCCATCCCGGACTGTTTAGGGATGTTTGGACTCCTGCGACTCGAGCAATGGCGGAAGGGAGGATCGTCGGCCCCCGCTTGTCGAAACTACAACAGTCTCAAGCGATCGGTCCCAGGCGCAAGCTGCTTCAACACTTCCAAAGCTAAATACTAGTAATAATAATGATAATAATAGTAATAGTACTAACAATTATTATTATTAGCAGTTATAGCCATAAAAAACAGTAGTGTAAATTAATCAGGAGCCCCGGGGCCCAGTCGTTCAAGGTCGAAGTTGATTGGTCTCCTTTCGAGGCCCTCAGTCGCCCTCAGCACTACTATGTTCATAGCAAAATGCTCAAAGAGTTCCCGAAGCAATCAACTTGTTTGAATGCTCCAGGGTTTGGTGAAACTACAAGTTTTCTCCTGGTTGCGATGATGATCTACGCAATAAGAACAAGGACAGGTGTGGAATGCAACTGGTAACCTCAACAAGCTTAGTTGAACACCACACCTGCACGGCAGTCTTTGTTTTACCTATGGAGAGCGCTTTAGTTTCCCAGCTAAATCAGATACACACGCCTTCAGAAGAATATCAGCATGGTAACAAGCAAAGGTATAGTACTTTCTCCCTCAGTAAGTGACCGTTTGCTATCTGCTCCAGCCCTAAACTAGGACTTGGGTGCTCTCATGTGGTCTCGTCAGTGCCCTCATGCAGAAGGTCACGCCGCAGAGGAACCCCTTGCTGTACTGAGGCATCCATTGTCATGCATGCTACCATCGGAGTAGAGTCCATGCAGTCGAAGGGGAGTCCATGCAGTCTCAGTCTATTCATCGAATTTCATTTGGCAACCAATGCGGTTATCCTCGTCGCTAAATTCGGAATCTCCCTGAACCCCGTGCATGTCGGAACGCTTTACCTTTGTTCATCTTCGCAGACCTCACGGGCTGCTCATTTGCAGGGTTGAGGCGTGAGTGTCCTTGCGTGGGGAAGGCCTCCCGAGCAGCTCTCTTCCGACGGCCTGGGGCTCAGGGGTTTAGGGTTTAGGGGGTTTTGCGGTCTAACTGCGGGCTCAAGACTGGAGACTTAGAGAGGGTCTGTGGAGTGTCCTGTGTTGAGTTGCATTTCCAGTTCCTATTCCAAACCGACTCATATATTTATGTCTATCCCTGATTTTGGCACTCCTGGGACATCTGAAACTCGACCTCGTAAGCCATAACTTCACTCGGTATCCTTAATGAGGGGCCTTTCTATGGCCTTTCTTAAGGGTTATACAGTTATACTATACTGATCTCTCTATTCGGGACCCCTGTACCCTAAACCCCAACCCCTTTTGGAACGAGGTCTCTCAGAAGTCCCCCCCAGTTGTCCGACGCGGCGATGACTCGTGCATCACGAGGCATGAAATCCGCCAGGCCACATTACAGCCCAGGAAACCCGAGTAGGTGACTACGAAGCGACTCAAGACAAGCTTCAGCTCCACAAGCAGCAATCGCCGGTTGACGGCACGGATTGTGACAAAAGGGACAACAACCTTGGCAACCAGTGTGCACATGAGTTCGTGCAGCCTCCGGGACCACCCTAAAGCATGGCTCGCCGTCTCTTTGCTGAATCGGACACTCGGGTCTTCCCACACATCCCAAAGGTCTGTGGTTCAAGCCTTTACGGTTCAGGGGTGGCAGGCGATTTGGGGTTTGGGACGTGTATGCAGTTTGGGGCCAGGGCGTTTTGCCCACCGGCCCAGCTGACAAAGTCGCACCGCAGGGAAGACGAGCGTAAACACCAAGGCAAGCTACACTCTCCGAAGCAAAACAGCCCGCGACCAACTTCGACAGTCGACAGAAGACACAGAGAGCACAGCCGCGTCTGGATTCACTGCCATATCCGAATCAAGCAGAAGAGCCCCGTCCCAGCCCGAACATACCCACTTAGAGAAAAACCAGAAGTGCCCCACTATTGCTCAACTCGAAAGCACCAAGCTGTTCCCTTGGGCATGGCTTCGAAATCCAAGTGCGGGCAACAAGCTATAAAGATACAGAAGTTTAGGGCTTAGGGCTTATATAGGCTGTCGACCAAGGAAGCCCTCCCAAGTAAAACCCCAAGAATCTACAGCTTTCCTACGGCCTGCCATGCGCCCCCCACACCCCTAAGCCCCAAAAATTTAAGGATCCCTGCCAAGGAGCCCTTTATGATCCTTAAACCCTCAACCCTAAACCCTAAACCCTTTGTTTCCTCAACCCTAAACCCTCCATAAACCGGGGCGACGGCCGACGAATCTTCGCCTGGAGCCTCGGCAACCTTTGTCTCGGACACCTGCCATGGCCCGGGGCTTCGGGCTTAGAGCTTAGAGTTTAGGGCTTAGGGCTTAGAGCTTAGGGTTTAGGGCTTAGGGTTTAGGGCATAGGGTTTAGGGCTTAGGGTTTAGGGTTTAGGGCTTAGGGCTTAGGGCACAGGGTTTAGGGCTGAGGGCTTTTTTTGCTTAGGGTTTAGGGTTTAGGGTTGAGGGTGGCATAGAACCAAGGGTCCCACTTTAAGTCATAATATGGTACCTATAGTCTCCATTGTAGTCCCGTTTTGGGGTTACCTTCTAGGATCCTTATTATAGAATTGGTTAAACCAAAAAAGGAACTGCAATGGAGACTATAGGTCTATCAGAACCTATCATAGCCTGTCATGGTATATCAAAGGTCAAGTAGGCGTGTTCTGTCGGTGCTGGCTCTCCGGGAAGAGCCTTAAGATTCCTAGACCCGGAATGTGTTGTGGCATCTACCGGCTTGGGTGGCGTAAGACGTTACGGGCTCATCTTTTGGCAGCTTCTGAGTTGGGCTTTCACGGACTTCTTAAGGATGCCCATACCCAAGGGCTCCAAGCATGCAAATGGTACCTACTTTGGGCCTAAAGTCTATAAATAGGACCTACTTGGGGCTATTTGGAGCCCCAGGGATATGGTTGTGAGGCCCGAATAAGCCAACCATGTGGGCAAACTCCTGGCTCGCCCCAGATGTCTTCCAACAGGCTTCAGTCTCTTAGCCAACACAGGGCTAGGAGAAGACGAGGTCCTATCCGGCAAAAGCCTCCTGTGTCGAGAGCACAGAGTTTAACTTAGAGGTGGTGGAGTAGTAAAAATCGCAAATCGTGTGTCAATCAACCCTGTAAGCTTTATCTCCGAAGGATGCCTGAACCACCCTGGGTTGTGGTACTGAAGTTGACTGCCTCCAAATCAAAGATTTGCAACCAGCAGAAAAAGAAACGTGCACATTCCTCCCATCTGCATATGCCCTGAATCTGTGTGCTGAGTTTGCCATTGCATATCTACGTTGTAACCATCACAAACCCAAGGCTTTTCACATTGTCTGCCAAGACCACCGTTGGAAATTGAAAGGGCTTTGTGGTGCGAGCCTCCGAAACCCTAAACTTTGCCCTAAGCCCTAAACGCTAAGTTCCTAAAGGGCCCAAGTACCTTTCCATTGTAGGCTTTGGGTACCAAAAAAACACCCATAAATACGGATTTCTTGGACCCATCGGGTTATCTTAAGCCGTACAAATCCTAACCCTCATTCTAAGCCGTATACGAACCCTAAATCCTAAACCTTACTTCAAGCCCTATGAAATCCTAAAAGCTGCCCCTCCGCTGCACCTGCTCCTCGGATTCCTCTTCGGGCGACCAGGGGATCTCCACTCCCTGCGGGCGGAGTGCTCTCTCTGTGGGGTGCGGGTTTATAAAGGTTCGTTATAATTTTTAGAGGCTTAGAGGTCTTGTGGGGGGTTTTAGGGTTTATAAGTTTATAGGGTTTACTTAGGCTTTATAGGGGTCTTTAGGGCCTCTAGGGGGTTCAGGGTGAGCTCCTTTGAGAGATGCTGGGGGAGCAGGGACATGGGAGTTCCCAAGGGTTTTGGGATTAGGCTCTGCTTTGGCTTAGAAGTTGTTGCCACTGCTGCAGAGTGCCATTCACGCGACTTTGTTCCTCGAACCCTGCGCTGCTGAGCGATTGAGCTCCAATTAACCTCGTTTTTCAATTTTGCAGCCTTTTTTATCGGGGAAAACCATGCGGTTTGGAAATCGGAGCTGCAGAGGTTCGGGGTTTTTTAAGGGTTTAGCGTTGTTTTCCCCCTCTGGGTTTATGTAGGGCTTAGGGGCTTAGGGTTTTTCCTTCTCATTCGAGTTTAGGGATTTAGGGTTTTTGGGGCTTGGGAGCCAGGCAATTACGGCCTGATCTCTTTGTGTCCTCGTTTGCGACGTTATTCTGCGCAGAGGCGTTTAAGAGGAACGTATTTATTTTAGCACAGTCTAGGTCGCTACTGGGTAGTTCCTTTGGTACTGCAGGCCCTGCTGCTCATTCCATAAGCGTGAACAGGAATTCCTGAGAAGCGAGGATCTGATGTCCAGAGCGGACGCAGCCGCCGGTCATTCGCGTCGAAAAAATCCTGGAGCCTGGAGTCCAGAGCTGTTTTGGAACTAACTGGGAGAAGCAAGCAGCAAGTAGTCATCCATTCTCCGACATCGAGATGTCCATTGATCAGGGAATAGCCAAGGATCTGCATAACGTTCTGGCTCCTGTGACGACGCATCGAAAAGCGGCACCTCATCAGAACTTAGGTTCTTTAACTCCAGAAACCTCAGCTCCATAGAGCGCTTCATCTGAAACCCGAATTCATCTGGAACATGACAGTGCCCTTCCGCAAACAAGTCCTCTCCAACCCTAAAGCCTATAAGCCCTAAACCCAGGCTTTAACTTTCCAGTGTACCCTGCAGGGACTTGCAGTTGTCGCCGGTATCTGGAGGGCTCTAGGCCCCAAATCCAAATTACAAAAATATCACAACTGACCCTAGGCCAAACCCGAAAACCCTGAACCCAAAGCTCTAAACCTAACAGCGATTAGGGTTCAGGGAAATCGACAAGATGCCTCGACCGTCAACCGCCCTGTGCTGTCGCGAACCAGGTTGGTGCAGGTTAAGTCGGTTCAGGTTTACGGTTTAGGGTTTCCATTTTAGAGGCACCCAAAAGCCTACCGGATGCTATGCATCCACATTTCGCAGATTCTCCCTTGCAAAGACCACCTGGAGACTTGTGCCATCATCTTGTGCCACAACGATAGTGTTCTCTGAACCACACCAGCACCCCTCAAAATCCTGGGTGCCGACACCGTCGGCACTGTTTTGCCTACACCTAAACCGGATGTAGGGCTGATTGATGACACAAAGACAAATACCACTCTCTCAACCGTCAACTAACAGCACCTAACGCTTCCGAAGACAAGCCTGTTGCACCGTTGCGCCTATACAGCTTGCCAAGCAACTCACAGTGCCTCATCGCTGGCATTGGAGACAATCTCCATGTCCTCGCACTCGGCGAGCGGCCGGCACAAATCCTCTCAAAAGCAACCAAGGAAACCCCATGGGCAAACCGGAGTTCAAGAATCAGGGTTGGTTTTAGGGTTTTCGGAATTCGGATTAGGGTTATAGGATTCAAGGCAATCTTTCCCTCTGGGTTTAGGCTTTAGGGTTCGTGTGACACCAGAAAGAATTTTGCCCCCCTCGGTCTGGAGGTCGGGTGGCCGCTGAGCAGCAGCAGGGCCCCGAACAGCGTCGAGCGGGTTCAGGCGGCGGCCCTCAATGTTTTGAACCCAGACTCTGCCCCCAGACCCTAAACCCTAAACCCTTTTTGAACAAGGTCTCTCTGAAGTCCCTAAACCCTAAACCCCGTAAATGGCAAGCCTCGGAATCGTGGCCCTGATCTGTGTCATTTGTTTTTTTCTCTCTCTCTCTCTCTCTCATCCCTGTCTCTCGGTCATTCTCAGCACCCTCCCCCATCTAGAGCCTTAGGCCATAGACGGAGGGTGCCTTGAAGTCCCTAAAGCCCGTAGACCCTAAACTCTAAAGCCACCAGGATCCGGGTAAAACGCGGCTCATGCCTTACACCCTCTCCCTTAATCTCAGGGCCTTTGCAAGTAGCATTGGGCAATGATGAAGGTTCTGTGATCTAGGGGTATGTCATATCATAGAGTTAAAAGTGCGGACGTTTGGGGGTATACAATAGGTAGTTTTTCTGACCTCTATATTGTGCGGGACCTCTTCGGTGCGCCTTAGCACTTTTTACGGACCCTTTCATGGCAGGACCATTGCTGGAACAGAGGCCTGAAAAGAGAAAACTATCTAGAACGAACATCTAGATGAACCTGCACATGATTCCTCGAAACACTTTGGCTCCTTCGGGGCGCTCGTCTCGAGGTCTCTCTCGTCGGGCATACCCTCGACAAGCCTCTCCTTTCCAGCCCACAAGAAAGCTGGGGATGAAATCCACAAACAAGCATCCATCACCGTAATGGCACTGTAATGAGACCTTGCCGTGGAAGGCCGGCACAGGACAATGTGGAGGACATCCCATTCTCTATTTCAGACGGTTTCACGGCCACGGATCTGAAGCCTCTGTACGACGATTCCATCTAAGCCCACACAAGACAAAGAAACCACCAACAACAGCAACTGAAGGGAGGAGCACGATAGTGTCGACGACGACGACGACGAGGACGACGCTCACGACCTTGCCCACAACAAACGACAACAGCAACAGCCATATCACCAGCAACCAGCGATAAAGGCGAAGGCAACAGTAAGCAGGGATTGCGAAAGAAGTGAGTGAAGCATAGTCAAACAAACCGTAAGAGTTCTTCCAGGTGTTTATGCATGAACCGCATAGCTACGCTGTGCCTGAAACCGAAAACCCTGCAGTCGTTGTTCCCATCCCATATTTTGGGTTTGAACGCTTGGGTTCCAAGTAGCATTTTGTGGGTCGCCCCTGCCTTCTGGACGACGGAGGCTTGCAAAGAAGGTTTTGTCACGGTTTAGCACTGACTGTCTGATCGCCTTAGAACAACCTGCTCCTGACTGTTCAGAACTTGGCTCCTTCGACTCGTTCGTCTCCACGACGCCATTGTCGGGAATCTCCTGTCTAAGCCTCCCTTCAGCCAAAACGCACAAAGCTGGAAGGGAACTCCCAATCCCGGTAAGGGTTTCACTACTCACACTCGGACATGCCTGAGCGAGGTTGCTGGGACGAGGCGACCAATGCGCTGGCTGAAAGAACAGCGCATCAGCCATTCAGATCGTTAACACACCACTACTACCACCACCACCACCACCAACAACAACAACAACAACAACATCGTTAACACACCACCACCACCACCACCAACAACAACAACAACAACAACAACCACAGCAACAGCAGCAGCGAATTCCAAGTGCCTGGTCATTTTCATCATACGTACCATACTAACCTACATTACCATGATCCACAATCCGAGTATTAATTGATTGCCTTATTCCAATTCTGTTTGGACCCAAGGATAGCCATCTTGTAGTGTGCAATAACCCTCAACCCTCAATCCTACACCGCGGAAACCCACAACTGCCCTGAACCCTTGACTCACCATCACGCAATCGAATCCCCTCCACCTCTCGCAAAAGATACGAAAGGGGGTCTGCTTACTCCGCGGGGCTAAGAGCTTTATTTCAGAGTCTACGCCAATTTCACCCGTGCTAGCTCGCCTTATGTGGCTCAGCCAAAAAGTCTTTGCTCCTTGGGCGTGCTGCTCGCTGCATTTTCGTCATCGGACATCTCCTGTCCGACCGTCGCTTCACCCCAAACATGGAGAAGGTTGTGGAGTGAATGACTAAACTCAGGCTCAAGTACGCGAATACAAAAGCTGCAGTTCCCTCAGCTGGCATCACCTGATAGCTAGAGCACGGTTTTCAGCTCTCCTGTAATGTCCGGTACCTGTGATGTTCCACCCCTTTTTACACAGGCTTGGTTGGAGCTCGCCCGGCCAGGAAACCCTATAATACATATACATTCTAAACCTCCAGATTGGAGGTGCGCTGACAGGCGATCGACTGTCCATAGTAGCTCCGCAGAGTTCAGACAAGAAAGCCACGCCCGGTGCGGCATCATCCATTTTCAGACCAAGATCTTATCGAAAGCTGCGGCGTGACAACCTTGACGAAGCAGTTACGTGTATCGGACCTCGGCGAGAGCATCGGCAAGAGGCCGACCCCTCTTTCTTAAAGCAAAAGATACAGTTGTAGCTATCGCAGATGCATCCACCAACATTGCTCCGTATAGAGGCATGGGGGATTGAGGCCGTGTCCATGGCTCTGAACACCAAATTCAGCCAGTTCTCCATGTAGAAGGCTCTCTATGCTTAAGGCTGACGAATGTTACCATCACAAGCAACCTCAAACCTCAAACATCCCCTCAACACTAGAAATCCTACATACCCCCCAAAGACCCTATAACCCCTAAAGTTCCTAAAGCCCTTCAGCCCCAGACCCTACGTAAACCGCGTGTAACCTCAATACAAGACTTATAAGCCCCATAGGCCCTAAGCCCTCAACCCTAAACCCTACACCCTAAACCCTATAAGCCCTGAGCCCTCAACCCTAAATCGACCAACCACCGTTGCGTCCTCGTCCTCGGACAACAGGCCTAATGCAACGAGCTGCGACTTCATCGGCAATCGCTCTATGGCCTCCCGAAGCTCCGTCCAAGATAGGCTTAGGGTTTAGGGTTTAGGGTTAAGGGTTCATCGGCAATCGCTCTCTGGCCTCCCATAGGTTCAGGCTTTAGGGTTGAGAGCTTACGGCTTAGTCAGGATGATGGCCTCGGCTCGTTAGCTTACCTGCTTCTGTGTTCTTGGGCTCCGGGTTTTCAAGTTGCCTACGGTTGCAACTGGGTTTTAGTGGTGGCTTGGGTGTCGAGTCGAACGTGTTGGACTCCGGATGGGACTTTTTGAATGTAACGGGTTAAGTTGGCCTTTTTGGGGCGTCTTTCTCTGATTTCCTTGTAGAAGTCCCGGGATAAATAAATTCTTTCGGGTCCAAGTAGGTTTGGGGCTGGCGGATAGTACTCGGCTTCGGGGCTGCTTTTGCACAAATCGCCCTCATGCTGGGGCCCGGGGGGTATAAAGTTTACTGGCGTCTTCAGCTCAGCATGTAACAGTCGGATCCAGCGCCCTCAACTTTAAGCACACTCTCGGGTTGAAGGCGAGTCTGCGGGATGCTTGGGCCTTAAGGTTGAGGAGGCTAAAGGCTACGAGGCCTTGGCCCGAGACCCTATAAGTCCACAAAACCTCAAACCCTAAACCCTAAACCATAAAATCCCCAAGTCCAAACCTTGAACCCACCAACCTTGAACCCAATAAACCCTGATCCCTGAGCCTTGAACACCAACGCCCAAAGGCCCCAGCCCGAATGCCTGACATATTTCAATACCTGCATCGCATCGTGTCGTAAAGGTACCAGGGTCTGGAGGCTTAGGCTCCGAGCGTGTAGCGACAAGAAGCAGATGAACAGCTTTAGTAACACTAGTGATAATATCCTTGCATAAAGAGTCAAAACTTTATTGGAAAGGGAGCTTAAGAATGTTCAACTCCGTGGCGTTGCATCACGCTGCCTCTATAGAGGCCCGCTCAGGGTGCAGCTAAGGTGTCGATTCCGATATCCCCGAAAAGCCCAATCAAGAGTTCAACACCAAAACCTACAGACTTTACAATATGCAGGGTCTTGCAACCGCCAACCTCATTTGCCAGTATCCTAGGGCAGCTGAAGGTTAACCTTTGGAATCTGCAGGGAGTATAGTGCTCCAAATTACCAACTTTGATACTCAGTATATGGCAGAGCCTTGGTATTCCTCAGGGGCGGGACGAGCCGGCTGCGAAGCGGCTCCAATTGCTGCTTCATTAGGGGTTTAGGGTTTATGATACCAGCATACTATGCTGCATTGCTCTAATTAGCTCGTCTCCGAAACACTGCCCGCAGAGCGCAAAATGCCAAGCACCTCAACTGTCTAGACTGGCCTCCACATCTACCTTGTACAGGCCCTTCCGAACTTTCGCAGGAGGTTCGCAAAGATGCACCTCAGGGCTCTCAAAGCTCTTAAGCCTCATGGTTGAACCAATGCTTCGGACGCCTTAAATCCTCATCATCGCGCTTGTAGCCCTAAACCTCAACCCGAGAAGTAGCCACTAGAATCCTAAACTCCCAAACCCTACCTAAACCCTTCTAATAGCTATTCCATCCACAACCCCTAAACCCCTTCTGGCCCTATGGTGGCCCTATGACATCGGTGGGGCTCAGGGTCGGCACCAGCTTCGGATCTTCCAGGGCTCTCGGAAAGATATTGCGGCTACGGATGGTGATGGAGGGCTTAGGGTGTAGGGCTGGGGGTATATAGGATTATTCTCCCTCCCTCCCACCCAGTAAGGACGAGCCCGCATTGCAGGTTTAGGGTCAGAATCGTAATTATAGGATTTGGGGATTAGGGTTTGGACTCTCTCAACTCGGACAATGCAGGCGACCCTGATCCAGGTGCGAAGACGAGCACATGTGGCTGTTGTTTAGCGTTTAGGGATTAGGGTTTAGGGATGGTTTGACAAAGTCATAGCTCTGATAACTCTGATAAGTAAGCAATTGCATACATGTTGTTGAAATGTGGAATTTCGGACTCAGCTTTGTGGGCGCTGAGTTGCACGACCTGGCATCCTACGCCCTGAACCCCCACACCGCTGTCAGGACACAATGACTCTACTGCCCGCGGCTGCTCATTCAACAGCAAGACCAAACAACAATAATGATGAACACAGTAATAAGAACCAACCCGCCAGCCAACCCTCCCACCCTCCTCCCCTACCAACAAACAAACCGACCGACCAAGTTCGCAGCGGGGGCCCCGGACCTAAACTCATGGACGGGCAGCGACTGTCAAGGCTTACGCTTCAGCCAGCGAGCATCATTGCGATCTTGCTAGTGAGAACGTTCTGATCCAAGATTTTGGTGTTTATTATTTTGTAGTTAATTTATTGTAGTTATTATATTGAATTGTTTATTATTTTGTAGTTAATATATTGTAGTTATTATATTGAATTGTTCATTATGTTGAAATCATTATATTCGAGACCCCGGGTTTGGCCTCCTCGTCGATGGAGAGCGCTTCGACCGGACCAGGCACCTGTGACGCTCTTCTGGCTCAGAGATTCATGCCTTGTAGACGCCTACAGGCTTTGCCTAATTTTAAAATTGAACTCTCTAAACCCTGTACTGAGCCCCACAAAGGCCCCTAGACCCCTGAACCATGAAACGAGGGTGCTGGGCGTCAAGGTGCCCTTTTTTTCAGAAGTTCCTGCATCGTCATCGTAATTTCCGAATTCTGTGCTCGCCTGTCAGCCAACAAATCCTCAGCTCCGCATCCTCTGGAAAGTCTGCCAGTCTACCTAGAGTCAACCGAAGACCAGTGATAAGTAGAACAAGTCCCTACAATGTTGGGCTTTTGATAACTGCTAGAATGAGGCTATGGGGCACCTACAATTTAGATCTGGCTCTACTGGCGCGACAAAGGGGATAATTAGCATTTCTAATTACTCGTCCAGACCTTTTTTATCTTTAGCGTTCCACTGCTGAGGTGAGGAGGGTAGTGTGGTGCCCACGTCCCTAATGCCATTTGCAGCTATGATACAAAGCTAAAGTTCCTGCCGTCTTGTTTCTGTTCGAGCAACTGCTGCCGTGTTGAAACTTGAATATTCTTGCAACAGGAGCTCCAGCACCGCACTTGATGCGAGCAGAACAGTATCTCCGGCAGAAAGCCTCAACTTATCCCCGAGTCCTGGGTAAAAATGCTGCCTCCTACCAAACCTGACATGCCCTGACCATGGGAGCAGGGGCTGCCGGGTCTACGCGAATCAGGATTTAGAATCTGGGTGTGGGGAGGAGTGGATACCGACACTTCGAAGCCAAGTGCTGAATTTTGTTCGGCTCATCGCAAGGAGCACTGTTCCCTTGATCCTGTTTCAATCCACGGCCTGTTTCGCGTAACGACTCAAAGATCTCGATTCGGCATTGGAGAACTACGTGCAGATAGCACCAAAGTCATCGACATGGGGACCTACCTGCACGCATGCCTGCATACTGACATGGTGCATGTGAGTAAATCTTTCAACATTCCGAATTGGTAAAGTATACCGCCCTACAACCCCACAAGTAAACACATGCATGCACCCACCAAAACCATGAATCCAAACCCCAAAAGCCCAATAAACCACCCGAACTAGAGCCTGCCTCTTCACGGGGAGGGCTGACATCTGCTGCGACTGCCTTTCCGGCAGCGTTGCTGTCGGCTGCCGGCGGAGGCAATCGTTCGGCTGACTTCTCGTGGGCCTGCCCAAAAAGCAGGCAGCGTTAAATAAGCTGAACTGCCGCAGCGGAGTTTCCTGTTTGTTTTTGAGTTTTATGGCTGGGGAAACCTTGAGAAAGACTCACGAGTCGTGATGCAGCAACAGTGTCACTAATCGACGCATTACTATGGTTGAGCTTCTGACCTGACAGCCGATCAAGCTCAATTCCGCTCCAGACTTCAGACCCGACATCGAAACTAACTGCGTATGTCATGAGGTCGAACACTGCATGCGCTGTTTGAGCGCAGACATCTGCACGAAAATATGACTCTCTGTCGGCTCGCTAGGACTTGGGAGTGCAAGCGACGAAGTGTCGCACGCTCAAATGGAGGATGACCTACTTGTCCAGTATCCTAGGGCAACTAAAGGTCAACCTTCAGGATTATATAGTTATATAGGGATTTATGTAGGGATTGAAGTAGCCCCAAAAAAGTTAAAGATTACCGACCATACTAGTTAAGTGGAGGATGACTCCTGCGCCATGCCTGGCATCCCTGAGCCCAAAACCGAAGCCCGGGCTGCCTTAACGGGTTCGGGTTCAGGGCTTAGAAGGGTTGGTTACTATGTTACTATGTGCCTTATTGGTCTATGCTGGACAAGCGGTCTCTTGGGAGACTCTATGCGGTTTCAACAAAGCTTCCTATAATATACAATTGACAAGGTACGGGGCTTTCCACGGGTCCACCTCCAACCCTAGCCCCAAACCCTCAGCCCTGAACCTTCATTCACAGGCACAGCGCGTTCCCGCACATGCGCACACACAACAACACAAAAAAGGCAGCACTTCCACAAACAAAGCAACGAATAAGGTCTTTAAGACCCAAGGCCCAAACTTGCTCGAGGTCAACCTCGGCCCGAAACCCTAAACTCTAAACGCCTATATGCTGATAACAGATGCTAGATGAGGGTCTTGAGACGAAGTCAACCTGGTTGATGTAAGGCCCGTGATGGCTAGAATCTGTTTTTGGAGTTATGTTGTACTATACTTACACTAGGGATCATAAGGTGGTACTGCAGGTAACTCTTCCCAGGTCTGTGATCGGGATCAGCATACTCAGGGGAAGCCAGATCATCTTGCTACCCTTTGACTTAAACTGAAGCGCTGGAACAGGTGAGCCCTATAGCCCAAAATCCCTACAAACCTCAAACCTTGAACCCCTCAACCCAAATTCCCAAAACCCCAATACCGTAAAGCCCCCAAACCTGATGAAGCCCTCAAAACGCTCGAAACCCTGGAGTCACACACTCGAAAATCCGTTGCTAAGCCGCTGGGTTCTGTTGTAGTGCCTCTACGAAATAGATTAAGGCCGTATAGTGCCTTTAATAACCAGATTAAAGTCCTTGGGATCTTGCTATAGAGCAACTAGATGACGGTCTTTGGGATATATCACATACTACAGTGAGATTTGAATGGGCTAGTAGTGCCTGTAAGAACTTTGGGATTGTTGTCACCCACTTGGCGCGCCTATGACAGCTAGCCGGGGTATAATAAAGATGGACACTCTAGGGAACAGTTTTCGTACTTATTATTCATGCCCGTTTGTTAATCATTTCCTTTTGTAGTCTGCTCTTTTGGATCGCAAGTTCTGCCCATATCTGCGGAACCGTGCGACCCGAACAAGTTGGTTGTATACAAAAATGAACAGAATTTTGGATGGAACTAGGATAACTAGGATTCCTTGCTTGTCCAGTAATTGGAACTGAAAGGTAGCCTTTGCCCAAAAGCCGAACAGGACACGTAACAAATTGCTACGATTCTTGGAACACCCAGGTTAGCAGCACTCACTGCACTCACTCGCGCCGCCGCGAGAATTGGCCCCTTCGATCAGATTTGGCCGGGGATTCTACGTTTAAAGGCTTCCCTTTTTTATGGTCCCTTTAAAGGGGGATGTGGGTTTGTAGGGCTACAGGGATTGGAGTTTAGGGCATCGGGTTGAGGACTCAGCCTTTCGGCTTGGTTTCGGGTTGGCGGCTTGGACCCTAAGAGGGAATTAGGGCTCCGCGATTTGAGGAAGGGGTCTCCTTGGGCCAGTCAAGTCCTTACCCCCTGAAGGGGTCATGCTAAAGGGTTCTCTATAGTTGGGATGGTCAGGTTTTGGGCTCTAGGGCTTGTAGGGTTGCAAGCTTCTGGGCTTTATATAGGTCTTGGACCTGGAACGTGAGGATTTAAGTATTCTCGGACTCTTCGGTTTAGCTGTTGGTGGGCCTGGGTACTGCTATGGCTGGTACTTTCCCACATCAGAATGATGAATCCAAGTGTAGAAGCCCCACAACAGTCTGCTATACAGGTACTTTGGACCCTTTATAGGGTTAGCAGGACATTTCAGGTTGCTAGAGAATTGCAGGGGTTATCGACGCCTCAACTTCGGAGTCACGGAATTGGGTTTGGGCGTCGGCGCTCACGCTCGGAAGGGTTCGGGTTCCCTGGGGCTCCAAATAGCCCAAAGTAGGTCCTATTTATAGACTTTAGGCCCCAAAGTCGGTACCATTTGCATACTTGGAGCCCTTGGGGTTGTTGGGATGAGTGACCCAGGGTCGCATGAAGACCTCAACTTGGCATTCTGTGGTTGCTTGTCAAGCGGTGCAGAAGTCTTCAGTCTACCTGACTGCTCTGAAATGTCGGTTCGCCATTTTTCAAGGGACTTCTATAGGTTTTTAGAAGAGTCCGCATGTGTATGTGTATGCAAGGATGTCCCGAAAAAAGGCACACGCTGCGAGCTCTCCCAAGGCTTCTTACAGAGATAAGTGTAGGTGGAACCTTCCAGGGTGTTCTGGGATGCAATGCCTGAGAGAGAGAGAGAGAGAGAGAGAGAGAGAGGGTTTAGGGCCGGTATAGACCGAAAGAAAGCAAAGATACCTGCTCAGTAATGTTCGTTCTTCCCGCTCGCGTGGCAGAGGGAGAGCGAGGCATGCTTACCCACTGAACCAAACCCACAAACCCAAGACCTCATGCTGAGCCCTCAAGGCACCCGCTTCGAGACCCTTCAAAGTATCCAGGAGCCCTTGCTTAAGTCGGAGAAAACACTCTACAGCCGAAATGCAATACACCTTAAATCCTGAACCGGCAACCGCGAGAATCCCATGACATTACTAAGTTGCCGCTTAGAGCCTAAACCGTGAGACCCTACGGTAAACCCTCCCGCAGCCACGTACACCCCGACAGGCAAACCTTGTATCCTCTGAACCTTATGAGCCCGAAAGCAGAACGCGAAGCTGTGCTATGCAATATGTATGTACGCATGTATGTATGTATGTATATATATACACACATACATAGAGGCCGGCATAATTAGAACATTTAAGAACAGAGTCTTGGGGGTCTCGTATAGGTTAGACTTGCACTACAAGGGGGCCAAGGCTCGTAAATGCTCAAACCCCTGCAGCGCGAAGCCTGCGATCCCGGAATCCTCAATGCCCAAATCCTCTACGCCGGTGGCTCAAAATGGCCCCAAATAGCTTGCAATAGTTAGTGTGGTCTTTGCACTCAAACGCAACGTATGAGACGCTACAGCCCGAAGCCAGATAGTAAGCCCTCATATTTTTTGGGCACTTCAGGGCCACAGCCTGCATGACCTTCTACAGGCATCCTTTCCGGAAATCTACAAGCACTGCCATGGCCCAAGCTAAACTAACTCGAGCCTGCCTGTCGAACTGTCGCTCCAGCATCTCCGCGTGCTCGGAATTCTTCCTCGCGAAATCCTCACGCTGTAACATAAAAGTCTGTTGAAATTAATGAGTTTAGGGTATATACGTAGTTCTTAATCCAATTTCGGGTTTAGGGTTGAGATTTAAACTACCCGACCCCGTTGATAGAGCCCATGTGGTTCTGCATCGAAGATGCCTGGGCCGTAGCATAGGGTAGTTGGGAGTCCAGGGACGGAGGGTTTACAGGGCTTAATACAGGGTTCATAGTCGTTTGGATCGTAGATGCCGTTGAACGGCTGGGAGTCGGATTTGCGGTTCGCTTTTCCGGGTAGGTGCTTCTACATTTCTGGGGTGTATGATTCGTTTTCGGGTGTTGATTCATGGCATTCGCAATTTCGAAATGCCTGAACCCTAAGCCTAGACCCTAAACCCCTAAACCACCACCAGAAAGCCGGGAGTTTAGGGTTAAGGGTTTAAGGCTTCGGATCCCCAACAACTTATTGCCAAGAGCCCAGGAATTAAAAAGGGGCTTCCTGCTTGGTGGGTTGCTTGACGGTTCCTCCTTCCGAGACCCCTGTAGCGTCTAACAGGAAAGCTACAGATATACTACCCTAGGCGTGCCGTGGGCCTCAAGAGGCTTGCTTGGGTAGTTTGGCCTGCTTTGATTTACCTAGAGTGCCCATTGCATTTCGTTTCTTTATGTTACTTCTATAGGGTCCTAAATGTGAACTGGTTGAAAAAAGAAGGCAATACAATGGAGACTAGACTTGCTATGCGATGATCATCGTTCGTGCTGCAGGCTCATAATACGACAAGGACATACGATCGGGACACACTGTTGCTAAGTAGTCCGGCCCCTATATTATTTGGTTATTCACCGAGGCCCTGCATTGAAACCATGCTGAGCCCAACAACTCCAACAAATTCCGACACCCCCCTGGCCAAGACAAAGTAAAACACCCCAAACATGATGCGCTAAAACCATGAAAGCCTTTGCCCAAAAACCCTTAAGCCTTAAACTCCAAAAGCTTTAACTACACAGCTGTAAAGCCTCAAAACCCTAAAGCCCGAAAGGCTCCTTACTATAGTTGCATGTATACCATGTATATATATATACACACATATATTTATGTGTATACATATATATATATATATTTATTTATTTATTTACTTATTTATTCATTTATTTATTTATTTTGCACCCAATTCGGATCTTTCTAAAGCCTCCATACTACGATCCCAAGCCAGTTGCTCCTCGTAGCGCTTCTTGGAAGCTTCGTAGCTCCGGTTGAAGCTCACGGGAATCACCACAAAGAACACTGCCAAGCCTGGAAACCGAAGCTTTCCGCTTGGTTGACGGGCTTATACGTTTCAGTCAAGGAAAATCCGCACATTTAGGTCTAGGGTTTAGGGGTTTAGGGCTTCTATGGTCTAGGGGCTCTAGGGTTTAGGGAGGATTCAGTGCCATAAGTCGTGAACTCTGGGGTTTCTAGGCTGATCATAGGAAAACAGGATGTATAGAGTGTGGAGATTCCTTGCCAGGGATTACGATCCTGAAACAAAGTCGGCCTCAAAGAGATTACGAAGTTGAGGGTATTTTGAGGTTTATCCTGCATGGAAAAATTGAGGACTACCCAACTTGTATACACTTTGGCCTCAAAGTACCTGTAGGTATGTTTGGGCCAAAGTCTATACTACTTGGGCACAGGGATCCGTAGGGCAAGACCACAACCCCCCTTAAAACAAAAAAGAGACCGTTCTGAAGACGCCTGCCAGCACAGCACCGGCCAGGTAGGGCGCCAAGTGCTGTAAGCTGCGCCCTGCTCCGCGTTGCCTCGAAGGCGGTGAGATGGGAGCCACGGAACATGGGGTTATGGGGTTTAGGAGCTTAGGCAACATTGGATTGCAAGTTTTTCAGCTTTTGAAACCACTATGCCGACACAGACTCCTCAGCCTCAAGCCGCGCAAGCCCGAATCCTGCGCCAGCCCCAAACCCCGAATGCACTTCTTGCCAGGGTCAAAGTACCTACACAGTAGAATGTAGGGTTCCTATATTAGGAGTTGTTATTATGCTTTGGGAAAGTATCCCCCATAACAGTACCTAGGACCCTTTGGGTTCTTGCCAATGTCAAAGCCGACCTGAGGCCCACACGGAGCACCGTAGCAATGTGCGTACTTGTTGGCCTTGAGCCGGTACAATGTCGGGGCCTCGGCGGTTTGGGGTTTAGGGGTTTAGCGGTTTAGGGGTTTAGGGTTTATAAAGGGGTTTAGGGGTTTAGGGTTTTAGGGGCTAGGGTTTAGGGGATTAGGGGTCAGGTCCTGCAGCGGAACTGGGATCTGGGGTGTTGGAGAGTGCAGATACTCCAGGGCTGACACAAGCCGTGAACTTAATTTCTTCCATGTTTCATACGATGCCTATAAGTCAACAATTTTTACAAACTTAAAGCACTAAAGCACAAGAAGAAAGAACTGGGCAGTTGCAGAGACCGTGTCAGGAATGCTTGGCTTCCAGTTGGGGCTGCAACGAAACTACAAAGAATCCTAAACCCCCCAAACTCCTAAACCCTAA
>CAJNJA010032797.1:0-30013 GCA_905231915.1 Symbiodinium necroappetens
TTGTGAAGGTCTCGAAGTTTCTCGCAGACGGCCTGCGTCGGCTTCCAGACGCAAAGAGACGCCCATTTTGGACTGATGTTTTTCGCAGTAATCGGATTCATTTCGACTTTGCAAGCCGGAATACTGAAAGAGCTTTCGGGGCAAAACAAACCCGCAGAACTCGCCGTTTTCAAAGATCTTTTTTCGTTTTTCGGCCTTTCGCAACACCCTAGTGATCTCGGAAGGTCGAAAGGCCGTTTGGGAGGATATTTATCGCGGTTGGCCTCACAAAAACCCGCCTACTTCTGTTATTCCCTTCAATGAGGCCGAAATCCTTCCAAATTTGGTTTCCAAACACGGAGCCGCCCTTGGTTTGCCATTGTGGGCTTTGAGATCGATTTGTTAACGTTGTCTTGCTGAAACCCTGTGCCAGAGTGCTTGCTTCGAAATGTTAAGTAAAAAGTACAGGACTCCGTTCACTTCTCAAGGTGTCGTTGTCTTCCTTTTTGCAAGATGTGCTCTCATTTATATTTTTGAGACATCAGTTTGACTCATTGCCCCGCTTCTCTTCTCCAGCTTTTCAATCCGCTTCTACAGGGATTTCACCGCCCTAGAGAACCACATGGAGCTTCTGGAGTCAGAGTCCAGCAGGCTCTTGCCTTGCAGAGCGCTTTGCCCAGTTTCCCAGCCTCCAAGACATCCTAGGCCACGAAGCCGATTCAGTTCTTGGAGCCGTGGATGCAGTCAAACTGCGTCTCCACGGCGTCGAAGCCAAAGCGTCTAAATGGCCGGCCAAAGATCAACCTTGCCGTTGAACGAGCCGCCCGTATTCGGCTCGATGGCCAGGCTGCCGCTGGTGTTATTCATCGAGATGAACTGAAACAGGTTGTCGGCGTCCCAGCAGCAGCGACTTTTGTCGTGGCTGCGGCGTTGCAAATTACCATTCCGACTGTGCTGTTGGTAGGCTAATCTGCTCTTAGAGAGGACTCAGCACCTGCACTCCGCTGCTGCCCCCGGCAAGGCGGTGGCAAGGAAGGGCCCGAAATAAAAAAACAGCTTTCAGGCAACTTTGCAGCTTCTTTCAGCTTGATAGGATTGTTGCGGATATCGTTGAGTGACAGTCGGTTGCTTCAGACGCAAAACGAGCAAACTAGAAATTCAGACGCAACCTTTCAGAAACCACCTTGTATGCACAACCTTGGGTCTTTGCACATGTGATGGCGGCATGCATGTTCTTTGTTTTTGAAGCCACGGCCGTGGTTGTATTACGTTATTGTGTTTTTTGGGACTCAGCTTGTCACCGTTGCACATGTTGCTTTGGTCCAAGAAAGCGATGCAGTAGCAGCAGTTAGTCAGTCAATGCTAACTATTGTAAATCATTTCGCTGCATCTGACTGTACAAAGCTGCCGCTTAGAGTTCCGGGTGCAAGTGATAAGAGCAGGCAAGCTTGTGCATGGGTTCGACAGCAGGCATGCTAGTAAAGCAACGGCTTAAACAAGGGCGTATCGCATTCTGTTCTTTTCAGTGCTGGCATACGGAGCAAGCTGATTTCACTTGTGAGTATGGAACGATTACGTCCAAACTAAGATTTAGAGCCTCAGTTGATAAATGAAGAACTCGTGCCTTGTCCAGTTTGCCTATTGTTGGCCGACACAAAAACATGTGCAGAGTGCCGGGGTTGGAGCTTCATGCAAACATTCGCATCTGGTCGTGTTTGCCTTTCAGCACCATGGAGTTTTCATGGATTGCTGCCGCGATGGTTGTCCTGTTGCTGCTTTGCGGTGGCATCTACGGCAAAAAGTGGCTATGCAATATCTGGATTCGGCTCAGAATACACATCATCCGAACATCAGAGCCTCATGCTATCTGAGAGCTCAATGCCAAACAAACGGAACTCCTCTTCTCGTTGGAGTGTCGGGAGTGGAAGTCTTCGGGTGAGTTTGTTCAGCTTTCTAGTTGATGTGAGCCCGTCACACGAGTTGTTCAGGAATTTGAGTCAGTGGCTATCCAGACGAGACGAGGTTCTATCGCTCCGTGCGGCAGTGGCAGCAGAAGCAGGCAAGGCTGGACGCTATCAACAAAGAGTATGAAGCTTGGCAATCTCTGAACATCCAAGGTTCGGTTCAGGGCTGTTTATCCCCAAGACTCGATTTGTTTTTAACCGCTTGCGGTTTCATTTGGGTCGAGGCATTGGGATTTGTGACTCAGGGTTTGCAACGAGCAGGAACGGTTGCCTTCGACAACCCTCTTTTGGGCACGAGCTGCTTACGAACCAGCAATTCATGTCGATTCAGTGGGAAATGGCTAGGTTCATAGTCCAAAGTCGCATTCGGAGCTACGCGCGTCACTAGGAATGTATGCACAACCACTCTTGCAACAGTAAGAGGTGCCAACCTCGGGGCGAGTGAGGCACTGTCTCAGGTTCAATTCCCTCAGCTTGGATTCTAAGTCCAAAGCAGCATCTTATCTTCAGCTCGATGTCCCCTAAACCCCAAACCCTAATACCCTAAACCCTATAAACCCTAAACCCGAAACCCTAAACCCTGAGCCCTAAACCCTAAACCCTAATGTGCTGAACGTGGGGCATGGTTTCAGGGTTTCCCCTTTCCCTCGGCTTCTGTTGTACAGACTTGGTGATGTAGCTGATGGCAGAAGCACTCGAGCTACTGTTGTCGACCCTGGGACTCCCAACTTGCGCAGACTGCTCCGTCAAAAGGCCGTGAGCGTTCAGCACCCCAAACTTCACCAAAGCTCTGAAACTAAACCCTCCCATCAGAGGCCATCAGAGCCCCTAAGCCCTGAACCCTAAACCCCGAATCCTCAGCTCTGAGCCTAAACTCCCCAAGTCTCTGGACCCGTCCTTATCCTACAAGCCCTGAGCCCCGCCGGAGCCCTTCTGCGGGCTTCCAAGGAGAATCTGCGGTCTGTGAGGCAGGTCTTTGGTGCTTTCGGAAATCGAGAGTTCTCTAAATTAACTGGGTCCTTATTGTAAGAGTGCCGAGGCCTTCGGGATGTGAAGTCGGGTTGTAGCCAGTATCCCCCGGAAAGGAAGCCCAACTATACACTCAGCGAGTTCCCCATCACCAGAGCCCCAACCCAGATGCTGCTTCAAATTTGCTTTCAGGGCGCATTTCACTTTTTCGGGCTTCAAGTTCTTGATACAGGGTGCCTTGGACGCTTCGCTTCAGTTGAGGTGCTCTTCATTGGGTTGAATGTCCTTAGAAACCCCAGAGTGAGAACAAAGGCCCTAAGACTAAACAACGATTGTCAGTATCGTTGTTGTTATTCTTGTTATCACGATTGTTATTCTCATTGTTAGTATGATGCTTATTGTGACTAGTACCGTTTAGAATGTCTTGGTTTTTTCAATGTTTATTCTTCGAATTGTTTTGCAACCATTACGTTCGTGATCAGTATTATGATTGTAGTACTGTAGTTACATATGATTCTTCATGTTGTATTCTTACAGTCGCTGGTATTGTCATCGATGCATAACCATTACTATTATCATTGTTTTCATTGCGAGAATTATGACGATTGCCCTTCTTTCGGGTATATTGATGTTACTAACAGTAGTGTTGTTCCTGTTGTCATTTACTGTTTCTTGTTCATCTTATCGTACCTGTTCTTCTTCTCGGTGCCATAATAAGAGCTTCTTTGGTTTGGGGCGGTTCTAGAACCCGTTTAGAATCCGAAGAGAACCACTATAGACCCCTTTGTGGGCCATGCAACCCTCATGGAACCCCAAGCCCAAAGCCTCTTCGAGGAAGGACGCCGTTTACCACCATGGTTGGGCCCAGTCGCGAGGCGATTGGAAGGAGGCAAGAGCTTGGTTTCTCATAGGGTTTAGGTATCATATCTTTCTTTGCAAGCGGTTTACGGGGTATGGGTTCCAGAATGAGTTGTGTTCAGAAGGGTTCTAAACGGTTCTATAAGGGGTATTAATATGAAGGTTAAGCATGTTTGATTCCCGGGGGCTTAGAAGGGCTTAGGACTGGTCGTTGTAAGGATTTCATGTAACAGTTCTGCAGTTCGGGAAGGTTTCGCATTGGAGTGGGGCTTCCAGGGTTTGTTTCCACACGGATTATTTGGGTTTAAGGTTTAGCATTTAGTGTTTAGGGTTAAGGGTTTTGGGTTTAAGAGCTTAGGGGGACAGGCTTCAAATTAGGTCTTGGAGGGTATGGCTTGAAATGCACAAGGGCATCAGCTGCACGCTCTTTTCAGTGACTGAGGTTGTTTATCGCCAGGCTTAAGAAGCGGGCTTCTGGGGTTGGCTGGGTTTTTGATTTGTCGCGAATTCGACAGTCTCCGTAACCTGAAATCGTAAGCTGGTAGATTGCAGGTTCCGTCACATGCTACCTTCTTTCGGCATGCGGTGTTGGGGTGAGGGTATCCCCGGAAGAAGTAATGCCCGGAAGCGAAAGACACTGCTTAATGGGTGCAGCTATTGCAGGCCAGCCACGCCAGAATATACAGCAGCATCAAGAATGTCCGCTGAATATGCTCATGTGGAGTCGTAGATAGGTAGCATGACAGAAGCACCTGCAGTGTACTCCGTTTTGTGCCGGGTTTGTCTTTTATTGAAGTAGGTGGAACCTCATGTGATCCCTTCCCTGGATGCTCGTGCAATTTTTACCATCTGCTCAAATCCAGGCGGAAGACCACGAGGTGTGCTGTTTTGGGTGCTTTGGTGTCGGAGTTTAGGTTCAGGCCGGTATCTTCAGGGTTTAGGACTTGGAGGGGCTTTCGCGTTCCAAGCGCCTGGGCTAGTGTGTGGGGCCCTGAGCCGTTAGGGGTTCGGGAGCTGGGCCTGTTTCAGTGCTTGAGGGCTTCAAGCTTCGTCGGCCATGACTCTTCAGCTCCAAGTCTCTGGTCGCTCTTTGACTAAACCCTAAATACTGCACCTTAATTCCTCCAGCTTCGGCCATAAATCCCAAGGCCGTAAGCCGCTCCTGGCTCCGAGCCGCATCCTCTTGTCGAGCAAACTCCAGTTAGTGCAGGTGCCTGTGAGTTTCCGAGGGTATGTTTTGAGGGCGATGCGACCCTCTGCGATGTCTTTGCCATCTCGGCTGGCACAGTGCTCTCACAAAGCTCCCTGAGGTCTAGGAGCACCGGTGTGCTTAGACCTCCACAGGTCTGAATTCCTGGAGTTCTTCCCACAACGTTCAGTGGCACTACCCCAAACCCACTGAATCACGGGCCATCTTTTTGTAGTGTCTTGGGCTTTCTGTCAACATCCCTCCCGCCATGCCCTACGCCATCTTCACTGCCAAGTTTGGCATGTCAAAGGACGGGCAGCGGGCTTTGTATGGCCTAGGGTTTTGAGTTCTCTAAGGGGTCCGAAACCCTTGATCCTACATCCGAAACCCTGAATCTTATGTCCTTGTGGGATGTAGGTGTTTTGTCCAGGATTTTCCGATTTAGGGATCCTAAATCTTCAATCCACTACACCCTGAACTCGCAGCCCTGTCGCAAAAACCCCTGGCGCCCCAGGAGTATTCGGAAAGTTGGCTAGCTTACAGCCTCTCTCCGCCAAGTTGTGAGGCCGGAACGTGGCTTTGGGATGTTTGTTCTTCTTTTCCTAGGCCCTAAACCCTAAACCGGTCTAGGTTTAGGATTTAAGGGTTTAGGGAGTCTAGGGGGTCTCTTTGCTAGGGGTCTACTGTGCAAGCGTTTCTGTGCTGTCGAATGATTCTGATGAAGGTTCTTGGCGTTTTGGTTCCGTTGGTTTCTGGTTTCCGGTCTTTTTGGTGGTACTTCTTCGGCTTTATGGGTTTGTTTAGTGATCGTTTCGTTGAGTGTTTGGATTTTGCCGTTCTGTATCCCAAGGCTCCTGGTACCTGGGCCCTCAGACTTAGGCATGTCATTGGGACGCCCATGGTTTGAGGAGGACGGAGTATGCAGGCCGTTGAGAACTGGAGCCTTGGGGCTGAGGATCCCCTGAAGTTTTCGGGTTTAGGACTTAGGCTTTAGGGATTAGGGTTCAGGGATTTAGTTTTGGAGTTTAGGGTTTAGGCTTAGACCAGAACTCCGACATAGGTCCGCCTGGCTGGCGGGAACCAGGACGCCGCGGAAGTGCTGATGCTTGGACTTGGAGCTCTTGAGTAGTTTGGGGCACTCGAAGCATTTTTCTGTTCACGGGCTCCTGGCCGTGCTGTGATTTTTTTGGTTTCCTAAGAGGGTGTGAGTGTTGAGGTTTGGGTTGATGCTTGAGTATACCCTAAACCCTAAACCCTAAACCATGTCTGGGTGTGAGCTTTGAGATTGAGAAATCTGAGAGTCTTCGAGCGCAGACATACGACTGTTCCAGAAAGGGCTTGTTCAGTAGAGCTTTTAACCCCAACCCCCCTAACACAGGACCCTAAAGTTCAGTTCCTACTCCCTCAGCCCTAAAATCTACACCCTAAACGAATCATAGACCCCAAGGCCCCTACTCCCGAAAAGCCCAAGAAGCTGAACTCAGGAACGAGCTCGAGGCAGCAGGCTGGTTTCGAGCTGAAGATATGGAGTTATAGCAGGACTTAGGGTTTGGGGTTATAGGGTTATAGGGTTTGGGGGTTTAGGGTTTAGGGTTTTAGGGTTATAGGTTTTTTTTTTCTCGTTTTAGGGGAGTCTTAGGAAGCCCGGGCTTCGGAGTGGCAGGCCTTGTGGTAGTCAGGACTCCGGAGAATGCCCGAAACCCCGTCGCAAGAGTGACGCATCTAATATATGCACTATGTATAATATATGTATGTATGTATGTATGTATGTATGTATGTATGTATAGATAGATAGATCGATAGATAGATAGATAGATAGATAGAGTACATGGTATATAGTATATGGTATAGAGTATATAGTAGAAAGTTTATGTCTGTAATATCTGGTATGTACTATAAAAGTACTTAGTATATAGTATATACGCCTGTAAGCCGAAATTACATACAGATATGCGTGAAGTAATCTGTCGCCTCCGTCAGAGGCTACGTGGTGTTGAGCACCGCCTGCCACAGCAAAGAAGCCCACGACCCATCGAAGTCGATGCTGACGTACACTCTGAGGAAAGAGCGCTAGTGCTGAGTTTAGAGCCAAGGTCCGTCAGACTTTGGTATCTGGACTAGGTCACTCTCTGGTGGATGTCGGGTTGGGTTCTCGGAGTTCAGGGTGTAGCATCCATATGCCGGAGAGAAGAAGCCTGATTCAGGATGCGACTATCGGGGTTCACGGCTTAAGCCAGTGCAGTCACCTGCTTTCTTCTGCCCTGTATCTCAGTCCGAGAACCCACCTGCTCCGGGTTTCTGGAGGAAACGGGTGCCAAAGCTGTTGCACAAAGGCCAAAGAGCTTGAATTCTGGTCCGAAGGTGATACCCAGTGGAAGATTCGAAGTGCAGGGCTTTATGGTTCATGAGTTCAGGGATGTAGTTTTCTGGTGTAGAGTCTAGGCATTCTGGGCTCTCTGCCGGCTGGGCCAAGCCAACTAGACCTCACATCCTAAGCCGTAAACCGAACACTCAAATCTCAAGCCTGCCCCAAACTCTGAAGCCGAAACCCTCAGACCCCATATCCTCAACTCAAACCGTTGACGCCAAATGCCCGATGGCCTTACTGGAAAATCTTGAGTACTGGAGCCCCTCTGCCCAACTCACAGATGCCCCACGCTCGTCAAGGCTACCCATAGGCCCCTAAGTAGTTCCTTTTTATGGTTTATATTTAGAATCCGAGAAGGTAATCCCAAAAAGGAACTACTTGGGGGGCCTATGGGTACCCTCACTATGACCCACTTTGAGTTGCTAGGAGCAAGCGGCTCCTCAAGCTGAGCGCTCACGTCTAAGCCGGAAGCCTAGAATCCCCGACTCTGAAGTCCGAAGCCTTAAACTCCCCATGTTTATATCCGTAAAGTCCGAACGCCTTAAAGCCTTGAAGCCCTGAAGCCCCCCGCACCCCTAACGCCCGAAGCCCTGGAACCCTAAAGGCCAAACCTTGAGGTTCAGGGCGGAAGCTTCAACCTTCGAGCTTATAATGAATGATACAACATATTTGTAGTTATACTTTCCTATACTCTACTCTACTATACTCTACTCTACTATACTCTGCTCTACTATACTATGCTATACTATGCTATTCTATACTCTACTCTACTCTACTCTACTCTACTATGCTATTCTGTGCTGTACTATACTATACTATACTATACTATACTATACTAGACTATATTACAATATAATATAACATAATATAATACAATATAATATAATATAATATAATATAATATAATATAATATAATATAATATAATATAGCACAATATACATATTACAATCATATATATATATATATATGTTTATATTTATGTTTATAAGTATAGTTATATTTATGATTATAATTATAAGTATAGTCATAATTATACTGTGCTATAGTATAGTATCATATGACATTATGACTTGAAAGTTTGCAGGCGCATGTGGTGGAGATCGACAAGCCCCTCGGATCTACAGTTCAGAAAATCAGTCATCCGATAACTCGGCATGACTTTCGCATGAAATGTTGTGCGGATGTGTAGCTTTTCTTGGCACGAGTGAATGGCCTTTGGGCGCCCTTTGCAGATTAGTCTCGTAGGGGGCTCTCTCGCATCAATCGCTTTCCGTGCCCTTGAGGAAGCAGTCGGAGGCACAGGCGAGATAGGACAGTACGTCCAGCAGAGCTGCCCCGTGTGCATTCCGGACGAGGACTCGTTGCACTGGCCGAGCTTCGCTTGGGGTCTACTTATAGGGTTCCTAGCAGGGCCGATAATCGACTTCTTGTTTTACCTTAGGGTTGCGTGGGGTCGTTTCGTGCGTGCCCGCCTCTTTCCGGTCCACTCGCCGGCACCGTTGTTCAGGATCCTTTCATGAGCCGAGCCAGCTTCGAGGAACAGCTTCGTTCTTTGTCCCTTGCTGTCTCCGATCTCTCCCTCGAGGTCAATCGCCAGGGCCGTTTGCTTAATCGTGTTCTGGACTTGCTTGAAGGCCAGGGTTTGGACTTTGACCTGGTAGAAGTCCCTTCCGCTACGCCTTCTTCTTCAGCTTCCCACGCTGCTGCTGCACCTGAACCCTCTCCCCCTTCGGGTACCCTAGGGTTTAGTCCTCAGAACCCTCGTGGCGAGGTAGGGTTTAGGCCCCAGCCCCGCACTGGACTTACACCTCCAGCCCCTAGCGCTCTCGCCACCGCACCTGCTGCAGACACTTCTTCCGTGCTGTCCCGGCCCTCAGCTGCTGTGTCCATCACCGAAAGCCAACGCCGGGCCGTTGCGATTGAGATTGGAGAGTTTTTCTCCCGTGCGTTAGCTGGGCTGCATCGAGGCCAGAGTGGCCGAAGTCGCAACCCTCTTGCCTCCAAGGTCTACGTGGTTTGTCGGGGTGTCGAGGGGCGAGTGTTCAGCCCGCCTTTGCTGTTCCACTCTCTGAAGGCAGTTCGTACTGTGTGTGAGCGGGAGGGCCAACTTGGTGAGTCAGTTTTCTGTGGCTTCCCTGCTCTTTGGGAAGCAAGACTGGCTTGTGAGACCGCAGAGCTCCCTTGGCCGGAGGAGAGGCACGATGTCAGCCGAAGGTGATCGTTCGGACAGTGAGGCCAGCCATGTCAGCAGGCCTTTTGCACTTAACCTTGTCTACCATGGCGGCAGCACGAATTTTGAGTACGAGGTCGGCACCCTTTCGGTTGGAGAGGAGCCGAATCGCAAGACAGTAGCTGCCATCTTTGTTTCTGAGTGTGAAGGCAAGGTCGTGACGGCTTTGCCGCATAAAGCCTGGGATCGCAAGACTTCAAAGAGATCCATCAATACCCCTTTTTCGAAGGCTGCGTTGTGCGAGGTGCTTGCTGCTTCCTCTCAGGACAGAGCACAACCTGCCGAGTTTTCACTTAAGATTTGGGTGGGCCTTTTGAGCTCTGACGTTGCTGCTTCTGCCTCCTTTGAAGGGCCTGGCAATGGCAGCGATGTCCGTTTCCTGACGCCGGAGGCCGGCCCATGTCTTCCTTTTGCTGACGCCTTGGTTCAGGTGTCTGACGCGCAATTTGGCTTCGCGACGGCCCACCCCCCAGCAGATCCCTATGAGGCCCGTTTTGCTGCGATTGAGGCCTCGATCTCGAAGCTGACCGCCACCTTTACCCGCGCTTTAGGCGAGCCTGCAGCCGCTGCTCAGCCTCCCAAGCCTCCAAGAGCTGCCAAGGCAAAGGTTAAGAGCGCTGCTCCCACCGGGCCTGTGCCGGGTACACCGGGTCGTGCAACAGAAGTCCCCGGTCTTGACCCTGCGTTATACCGGGCCGCTGTTGAGTCAGGCATTAAGCAGGGGGACCTCGCCGAACTTCAAGGGTTGCTCGCACAACCCAAGCACAGGCTTGCCGACTTCCCTGCCGGAGGCGGAGCTCTGGCTTCAGAAGGTCTCGCTTCGGGTTTGCAAAGCCCTGCGGCTTCATCTGGAGGTGCACTCGATGAGCCTCAGGCTTGCGATGAGATGACAGGGGCCACTCCTGTTGAAGCCGCGGTTCTCAGCCTGACAAAGATAGTGAAGGAGCTGGCAAAGTCGAAGAAAGGACCTGACCAGGGCTCCTCTCTCGAGCGTGCTCTCGACCGTGCCGAAGGTTTCGGTGCTGCTGCTGATTCGTCTGTATCAAGCAGTGGTGGGAGATCCAAGGCTGCAGCTTATCGCATTCTCCGAGAAGCTCTCGCGGCTGAACCTGTACAACTCTACACCAGCATTGAGAGATTGTTGGAGGAAGACCTCCTGCATCGCCGCTTGGGCAGCTCGTTGCAGGACTCTAAGGCAACAAGCCGCGCGTGGCTAGAACATCGCTCGAATTTGGGCATGTACCCGACGACAGTGCGCATGGCTTGGGCTGTCTGCGGAATTTGGGATGCTCTCAGGTCTAACCGCCCTCATGAGGCAAGGGCGCGATGCGCGCTCTGCATCGCTTGCTGTGATCAGCAAGCACTAGACAACGGCCAATGGACACTCGCCGAACAGTTTTCTCTCGAAGCCCCTCCTCCTCTGTCAGCGTTCATGAACCGAAGGAGTCATGCCGCCGAGAGCTCGGATACTTACCATACGCGTTTGATCGAGGCTCGCTGGGCAGAGTTGTGTCTTCATCGCGTCCGTGAGCTGGAGGCGCATCTGGAGGCAAAACGGAAGCTCGGCGGTAAGAACAGGCAGCCTCATGGCGACGCAGGCCAGGATGGACTTCGCGAGAGGCCTGAGAGGCCAAACGGAAAAGGCGGCAAAGGAAATGAAAAGGGCGACAAGTCGGGCCCCTCCGGGGGCCAGCCGAAATGAATCCCTTCAGCATCCGCGGCTTGCGCCTGCTTGCGTGTTGGCTTGCTTGCTTTGTCATGCAACCCCCGGGGGCAGGCGCCTCTACTGCTGTAGCACAGCATGTTTGGGCCTCTTTGGCTTCTTTTCTGCATCACGACACTGCAGTTCACGACATTCTTGCACCACGTTTTTCAACTCCGAGCGGGCCGACCCGCCCTCCTTTTTTCGCTGCCACACTAGCAGAGGCCCGCCCTGCTGGCAACCACGGTGCTTTTGAACTCATCGCTCTAGTGTTTGACTCTCTCGCGGCAGAGCCCTTGCACAGAGTTACTCGAGGCCCCGGTGCTTCGTTTCTGGCCCGTCCGCGTTGCGATGCCCTCCTGTCTGCGGCCGCCCGTGGCTGGGATCGCATTGCTCAATCCGTTTCGTTGTGGGATAGTGCTGAGCCCGTCGATGCATCAGCTATGGGTCGTACGGCTGGCAAAGTCGAGCGGATCGAAGGTCAACTACGTGCCCTCGCCACTGTCAGTCCTAGCACTCCTCGCGCCATGTGTGAAGATTTCAATTTGGCAAAGGACATTGAGGTGAATCGCCTAAGTCTTCCTTCTTCACCTCCCAGCTTCGATCCTTCACCTTTTCTGGATGACACCATGAGGTCGCTTTACCTAAGCCCTTCGCGGCACGCCTGGCCTATCGATGAGGCTGGCGAGGTTCCACCCCGCGTGCAGTGCAGGATCGGCACCAAGCAGGAGAAGCTCGAGTTTCTCTCGGCTTTGGATCAGAGTGGTCGGCTCGAGCTTTTCCCTGCTGACCAGTTCGATGCCAGAACAGCCTGCGGACTGTTCGCCCTTCCGAAAGGGCTGGACACAGACCGCCTGATCGTTGATGCCAGGCCGTCGAACCTGTGTGTTCCGACAGACGTGCGGTGGCTAGCCACCATGGCGTCCGCGTCATCTTTACTTGGTATCGAGCTGGACCAGGATCAGCGGTTGTTCTTGTCCGGGGAAGACATCAAGGACTTTTACCATCAGTTTCGCATCACAGTCGACAGGGCTGCATACTACAGGATTGCGGGGTTTTTTAGGCCTTCTGATTTGAGTCATCTCCGCAGCTTCAAGCCATCCCTGCTGACTTCGAAGCGAGTTGTCGCTGCGCTGCGCTGCATGGCGATGGGTGACTGTAATGCTGTTTCAGTTGGCCAATCATCACACCTCGGGCTGATTTTGGCGGCCGAGCTTGTTGGCTGGCACCAGCTACTGACAATGAGAGGCCCCGTGCCGCGCAGCCCATGCATGCTCGGTCTGGTAATCGACGATGCCATTGTCATAGAGAAGGCACTTAGGTGCCAAACGGGCGACACCGCTTCGCTGAGCAGCCAGCGCTTGATTTCGGGCCTTCACTCCGCTTACCTTGCCTCAAAGCTTCCCCGACATGAGAAGAAGTCCTTCTTTGCGGCTGAGGACGCAAGCTTCTGGGGCTCAGACGTTCTTGGTGAACTTGGACGCGTGCGCCCTGCGTGGGCTCGCCTCATCCCGCTTGTCTCGCTGACAGTCAGTGCTCTGAATCTTCCTCTCTTCACGGTGTCGCTCCTTGAGGTCCTTGCAGGCTCGTGGATTTCGGTTTTGGCTTTCAGGCGTAGGACCCTCTGCCTACTCGAGCGCATCTATCTGCTACAGCGCGGTCGTTGCCGGACCGAGTGTGTGCGCGCCACCCCGGAGCTAAAAGCTGAGCTGTTCAGGTTGTGCGTCCTCGCTCCGCTGCTGCACACCGACCTGCGAGCTCAAACCAGTGGGCTCCTTCTCGCCTCGGATGCTTCTGACTCTCTGGGTGCGTTCGTCACAACCCGTGTTACCAAGGTCTTTGGCCGAGAGCTCCAGCGTCACACCCCGGCTCGAGGCCTGTGGAACAAGCTGCTTTCGCCTGTCAATGCCCTGCTGCGTCAAAAGGGCTACCTAGACCCAAACCTCGAGCTCCCAGGGGAGGTTTTCCGAACCCATCCTCTTTGGACTACTCTCGTTCGGTCTTTGCCTTTTAAGCTCAGGGCGGTGTTCAGAAGGCGCAAGCGTGACCATATCAACATCAAGGAGATGGATTCTTACATTGCTGCTGAGGAATCCCTCGCGCCGTTTGACTGGGAGTCGGCTCGAACCTTGGCTCTGGTCGACTCACAAGTTATTTTGGGCGCCCTTTTGAAAGGCCGCTCCAGTTCTCCTGCTATCAACTCCAGGCTTCGTGCTTCGTTGCCAGGCCTTCTTTTCTTCAATCTTTTTCCTAACTACACATATATCGCTTCAGAAGACAACCCTTCAGACGATCCGACTCGCGGCAGGAGGGTCAGGCAGCCCCAGCTCGCTGAGCCGTCGTGGCTCGTTGAGGCCGAGCTCGGTCGTTTCGCCCAGCTGGATCGTTTTCTGTGGGACTATGGTTTAGATCCTTTGCAGACGCAAGGTTTGGTTGATCTGCAACGTGCCTTCAGCGAGCGTCGGGGTACTCCCGGTGTTGAAGAAGGTGTGCCAAGCGTTGGTGACCTCCCCACACTTGTCAGCTCCGAGCCGCTGGAGTGCTTGGATTTTGGCACTCTCTCCTCTGCTGCTGCTGCTTTTCTACAAGGCTGCCCTCGAAGGCAGTTTCTCTGGCCTAGTGGACTTCAGCCTTCGCTCCGGACCAGGTTTCTTTCACCGGGCTACCTTTGTCTTTACGCAGGCAGCCGGACCGTCGCTAAGGAAACTGTCAAAGCTGGCTTTCCTTGGGCCCTCACCTTTGACTGGCTCCACGGTGCAAACCAGGATCTCCTCTGCCCGAAGTTGCAAGCAGCCCTTCTTGCTGCCATCAGCGCTGGTGCTTTTGCAGCTGTTGGCTTGTCTCCTTCGTGTCCGACCTTCAGCACCGCTGTCACACCGCCTGTCCGCTCAGCTGAGTGGCCGGCGGGTGTGCCTGACCTTTCACCTCACAACTCTGCACGCGTTGCCTGTGACAACGCCCACGCCTCGTTCGTCGGTCGTGTCGTTAGGCTTCTGGTTGAGTTCAGGGTTCCTTTTTGGGTAGAAGGCCCCGAGCGGAGTTGGCTATGGAAGCAGCCTGACTTGCTGGCCCTCGTTACCGAGAGCTCAGATCTGGGCTTCTGGACTTTCGACCACTGCAGCTTTGGCCGACCGTGGCAGAAGAGGACGAGGGTGCTTACTAGCACGGAGCTACGGTGCAAGACTGACCTGTGCACAGGAGGCCACGAACACAAGTCTCTTCGAGGAAGAGTTTCGAAAGGTTCTCTTTCTTGGACAAAGCTCGCCGAGACGCCGCCCTCTCAAGTAGCAGTAGCCCTCGCCATGGCCCTTGCTGCTGCAGCTTCTGACTGTCGATCGGTGAGCAGCTGTGTTAGAGACACGTCCAAGAGGATCGGAGAAGCTAGCCAGCCTGGACCGCCTCAGCTGAAGCAGCCTCGTACCGGTTCCCTCTTTGACGTCGAGCTGGTGACTAAGGCAACGGCTGCTACACGCACACGTGTCTGGGACGCTTTCGTGCAGTGGCTCAGAGAACGCATCTCTGAGAGTGCTGTGATGGCGCTTTTTACGTGCCCTCCTTTGCTAGCTTTGGTACTCCGCGACTATGCCGACGAGCTCTACAGGACGGGTGTCTCGCTGGGGAATTACAGGCAACTGCTTGCGCATGCGCAACGAAGACTCCCACTCCTGAGGCCACACATGAAGCCGGCATGGGAAATGGTGACAAGATGGCAAGAGCTACAGCCTGTGACCCACAGAACTCCACTGCCAGAGATGGTGCTTAAAGCCATGGTGGGCATAGCTTGGATGCTAAAGTGGAGAAGATGGGCAGCTGTCACATTGGCCATCTTCTATGCTATTAACAGGCCTGGCGAACTGTTATCTGCTAGAAGAAGCCAAGTGCTTACTCCCTTGGACCTCCTGGAGCCGGATCACGGCTGGATGTACTTTTGTATAAAAAAGCCGAAGTCTAGAAGGAAAGCTGCCAGGGTGCAGCACTCAAAGTTGTGCCAACCAGGTGTTCTGCAGTTCCTCACTCGCTTCTTCGAGGGTTTGCGCCCACACGAGCTACTTTACCCTGGTAGCCCTGGCGTTTACAGAAGAAGGTGGGACAAGATTCTGGGCATTTTAGGTCTGACTGCTGAGCTTCGGCTCACGCCAGGCTCTCTACGAGCTGGGGGAGCGATTTGTGCGTTCCAACACGGAGCCACAGTATCAGACCTTTTATGGAGGATGAGACTGCGGAGCCAGTCTACACTGGAGTTTTATCTTCAGGAAATGTCAGCAGTATCGATCGTCCCGCACCTCAGCCCAGCAGTTCGCCGACGCATCCTTACTGCTGCCGCTGTCTGCCAGTCAGTTCTGCAATAGCCCAAAGGCCTCCAGTTGCGCGCTTCGCAGCCCTGTGGCGGATAGTGGCCGGTAGCACCTACGGGATGCTCGTGACTTTTGACCAAACCTCGACCAGAGCAGCACCGAAGAAAACGGGGCTCTCTTCAGGAGCGCGTGCATTTCATGACTTTCGCATGAAATGTTGTGCGGATGTGTAGCTTTTCTTGGCCCTCCCACCCTCCCTGGGGGCCGGTAGCACCTACGGGATGCTCGTGACTTTTGACCAAACCTCGACCAGAGCAGCACCGAGGAAAACGGGGCTCTCTTCAGGAGCGCGTGCATTTCATGTTATTCTGTGGGTGTTAGTATGCAATAATCCCTTTTGGGCCCTTCAAAGGATGATACTTCAGGAGTCACAGGCTCTACGTAAACTCTAGCACGTAGAAGGGGCACATGTTTTGAGAGGCTTTCTGTGGACACGGACGGAAGCCCGAAACCCCTCCAGACTAGAACCCTTCCTTTGGCGAAGGCATTGGAGCGACCCAGGACCCCTCAGCCCCAAAAATCTTAAGTCCAGAAAGCCCTGAGCCCTGAACCCTACCCAAACCCAACCCAAACCCGAAACCCCCACGCCCTAAACCCCCACACCCTAAACCCTAAACCCCTAAACCCCTAAACCCTAAACCCCTAAAGCCCTTTGTAAGAACACGAACCACCCAAGGAAGCTCGGGATCCTCAAGGAGCAGTACCAGGCGGTTGAGGCCTCAACGGGAGGGGGGCTCCGGGGATCTGTTTTTCCCTTCGAGCTTTATAATAAAGAATATACTATACTTGTAGTTCTACTATACTATACTATAATATAATAGAATAGTTTAAGGGGGTTGGGGGTGTCTATGTTTGGGCTTCCTAACCCTAAACCCTAGGTTTTGAGCTGCCTAGGCTGTCTCTTCCGTTGGCAGGTGCAAGTTACGTTTGTTGGGGTTGCGGATATTTTCATTCGTCCGCAGGTCATCGAGGTTGCTTCTAGTCTCACCACTTCCCTGGCCAGATTTGGGAATTTAGGGTTTAGGGTTTAGGGTTTAAAGTGCACCCAACTAATGTCTATGGCGTAGTCCGCGGAGGTCTATGAGAACTGGCCCCACTCATGCCAAGATGTGGGTTTTCAAGCCTACCCGAAGAGTCTGTCATACATGTTCAGCTCAGGAGCGGGAGCCCCAAAGCCCGAAGCCGTGGACCCTCTTGAAACTCTAACCAAAACTCCTACGTGCACACTCCCTAGACCTAAGACCCCTGAAGCTCCAAATGTCTAAAGCACGAAAAGGCACACCCCGCCCCTTTGTAGCACCTTGCTTTTTTCACACGCTTTTCCGTTCTCAACTGAACGAAAACCCCTTTCCAGGATGGTCGGTTGCAAGACTTCGCGGGCGTCGTAATCTCGGATCGCCTGAAGGAGCGGTAGAACTCTGGAAAGACCTTGGGATGCTTTGGGGCATTGCCTGGTCTTGAAGGATTTACAAAGCTTTTCACAAGAGTTGGGTTGGTCCGGGGTGTGGGGTTTAAGAGTTTGCGGCTGGAGGTTTTGGGGGTTGCGTTTGGGAAACCCCCGAGGCGTGAGGATCAAGCTGGAGAGTTATAATGGGTGCCTGTAGGATGTCATGTGATTTTGTTAGAGGCCTCCTGGGTTTCTGCCATGAAGCACCAATCGCTACAGCCAAAGCCCCAAGCCTCTAAATTCAGCCTGTGGGCAGGAGTCCTGACATGACTCAGCCATCGGGAACCCCGGGCCCCACAAGCGGGCGTGGTGGCAAAAGATCGCGCCTGTTGCTGTCTGGGACGGTGTGCAGTTGTCAAGTAGAGTTGGGTGTTGAGTCAAGTTACAAACATAGAAAACCCTAAACCCTAAACTCGGGTTGAGGGTTTCTGAGGGGTCGTGTTCCAGTCAATCTTCCTGTATAACTTGTACATAACTCCACGGTGGAACTTCAGACCAGGAAGCCAAAAAGCCCTAGAATTCTCAACGCCGCTACTACCAAAAAAGGACAGCCGAAGCCCTCGAAGCCCTTAGCAATGCCCGAAGACTCTCAAGACTGCCCCAAGCCTGCATGCTCACTCAGTATCATGCAGCCTTTGCTCAGGAGTTCTAAGCGAACTTTCAAGAGGCATCTGCGTACATCGAGTGAAGAGCATGGGCTGGGGAACCTCCCTCGCAGCCGAGCGGCCCAATCCTTAAAGCTGGGTCCCAAGGTCCCAAACCTTAAAGCCGAATCCCTCAACCCTAAACCCTGAACCCGAAGCCCAAAGTTCGGATCAGGCCAGAGATTGAAGCTCGGCATTCTAGATCCGACCCCGCGTAAAGACCAAGCCTAAAGCTTAAACCCCGAGTGCTCAGCATGACACCTTGAGTTGCAAGCAACCTCAAAGCATGAAGCACGCTGAAATCTAAAACAAACCCCAAGCTTTTGCACCCAGAACCCTCAGTATTCACACCATAAGCCCCAGCCCCACTACAGACCTAAACCGACACCGGCGGACACGCTTCGTGGAGCCTCGGCGGCCATGATAGGGCCGAGCGCACCCGGCATTGGTCCCGAGGGCCCTCCAAGCAAGTTGATGCCTCAGGGTTAGGGTTTACTGTTTAGGGTTCAGGGTTTACTGTTTAGGGTTTACTATTTAGGGTTAGGGTTCAGGGTTTTGGGTCTAGGGCTTAGGCTTTAGGGTGTAGGGGCAGTGGCTCTGACAGGCGGAGGTGACTGTTTCCTGATTGCTTCGAAGGATCAGGAGAGTTAACCTTAGAGTATGCCTCACGGGCTTCGACAGTGGGATGGGTCCGTCTTTGCTTTAATTTTGACGGTTCAGGTGAATGGGTTATTCAGGTACTCGTGAGTGCGCTGAGTCTTTCCTGTTGGAGTCCGGGGCTGGGGCGTTTGGGCAGAGACGGAGGTTTGATAAGCTGTTCCCCGATTTTTCTTCGAAGATGTTGCATGGGCTTGCTACGGTAGGCTTCCAGATAGCTTGTCTTGATGTGGTGGTTTTTGTGGGACTGGCTGGATCTCGGAGGAAGCGATCAGAAACCCTACTTTCAATGTCCCAATCCTCATCCCGGAACCCCTGAGCTCCAGGGTCGATCACCAGATGGCAGCTGATATGCAAGATGGCCTCGTCTCCTTAAGGACCCCTGTGCAGGAATCGCAGTCGAGGAGAGAGTTACGAATGACGTTAGGGTTTCTACCTTGTATCTCAGGTCGCGGAAAGTTGGTCCAGTGGCCGGCGCCTCAGTGCGGAGCAGACCTACCAGGATTTTTTTTGCGCTCCGGGTTTCCTGAAAGAATGGGAGGTTTTAGGCCACGAAGAGTGTTGGCTAAAGAGGACTTTGGGTGCTAAGACCTCAGCCTTTCCGATTCCTGGCCAAGCCGGAACTTCGTTCAAACTCGTCCCAGGGCCCTGAGCCACAAGCGGAGGGGTCAAAGACGCCGGGGAGCCGAGAGGTGGTCTTGCGACGACGGTGTAAGGGATCGGTGCTTCACGGTTGCCAGTAATCCAATAATGCCTGGTTGTCGGGGAGCTCATGGGTTTCGGATAGAGGTGTTGTGGTGTTTTGAGCGAATTGAAGGCCAAGTTGCGAGGTCTTAACACCAATCTTTCAAGCACCTGCCCTCTCCCAAACAAGCACAAACCCCAAAGAGCTTCCTGTGAGTGCGTTCCTGCGCCGGGCCTTGCATGTCCTAAACCATACCCGGAAAGCGCTAAACCCCGGAAAGCTCTATATGCGCACTTTGGGTAGGAAACATTGGCCCCGCCCTTGCCAGAAGATTGGACCGGCTTCGGAGGTATAGTTCCCGGGTTGAAGACTTGGCTTTGTGGGTTTTGGTGTGGCGATCTTAGGCCTCGAAGTAGCGCCAAAGCGCATGAGGCACAATCGGGGCCTCGTTCTGGGCGATGCCCGGCCCACAGCATTTTGCAGAGGGAGAGGGAGGGAGAGAGAGAGAGGGAGAGAGAGAGAGGGAGCGAGCTCAATGTGGAGATGTTACGTCGGGAGGATGTTTGGCTTTGGGCCTTCGGGTCTTTCGGGCTTAGGACGCATCAGAGTCAGAGCGAGTGGGTTTTCAGAGTTTAAGATTTAACAGATTTGCGTCTCAGAGTTTGCTCCTTCGGTGCCGGAGGGTTTCCAGGCTTCCTAGGTCGTAGTATTCCGTGAACCTCGGACCCGAACTTCTTCTGGCTAAGAGAAGGAGAGACGACGATGAGATTCACTCTTCCGCCTCCGGTTTTTCCATGATCCCAGGTACCCGGAGCCCTAAACCCTAAGCCCTAAACGGCCCTAAACCCTAAACCCAAGACAGCCCGCGGCTCCAAACCCAGAAAACCTGGCCGAGGCTGGTTCCCTGCGCCGGACTCAAATCGGACCTTCTCCACGTCCCGCATCACAGCCGGGCATCGCCAGGGCCTTGGGAGCCTCTCCGGCCCAGCGATCTCACTTAGTCTCTGCGGCCCTGAAAAGTCTCAAACTGTGTGCGCTTTTGGGTTTCAATTTTGTGTTTGATGCTGTCCGTGTAGGGCCTCAAGGTTTCGGGTTGAGGCTTGAGGTGTCAGCTTTAGGCTTGGGGTGTGAGGGCTATTTCCGGGTAGTTTCGGAAGCCCGACGTTTGTGGCTGGGGGTTTAGAGCTCAGGGTTCACAAAAAAGCCACACAGCATCAACAAGGTCACAGGCAGCGTGCCACTCCGTTCTCGGAGCTTCTCCCTAGACCCTAAGCCCCTAAACCCTAAACCCCTAAACCCTAAATCTTAAACCCTAAACCCTAAACCCTGTCATCCGAAGTGGCCGGAGCCCTTCTCAGACTTAGGCAGCAAACTGGGAGAAGCCAGCCAGACAGAATCACCGAAACAGCTGTCTTTCTAGAAAAGACTTAGTCGCACATCACTGTTGTGATGCTGGTTTTGGTGTGCTTACAGCTTCCATTCCACCGAAGCACAACTCGAGCCCGAGGCTTTCACCGAGGCAGGGGGTGGCTTGGCGATGCGGGATCAAAGTTAAGCTCCTGGGTTTAGGGTTTAGGGTTTTGGGTGGGCTTAGGATCAAAGTTAAGCTTCTGGCGAATTTGGGTTTCAGGATGTAGGGATGTTAGGCAACGACACGCCGAAGCAAGGCATGTCGAATGAATCTCGTGGGGCCAGCTTGCGTGTTGGATCTGTTGTTTATCGGCGGCTCACACACTTTAGGCTGCGGCGCTCAAGTGTTTTGGGATTTTGGTATTGATACCCTAAACCCTAAACCCTAAACCCTAAGCCCCCAAAGCCTAAACCCCTAAACCCTAATCCCTAAACCCCTAACCCCTAACCCCTAAACCCTAATCCCTAAACCCCTAAACCCTAAACCCTAAAGCCAGGCTTCAAGCCTGGGATGGTTGCTTCGGAGGTTCAGTCCCTGGTGTTCTTGGAGTGGGGCTGGCAAGTCTCTAGCCCAGTCGTTTTACCTTGGAGTAAGTTAAGTCAGAAATCAGAAAGCGCGCCTCGATGAATGCTAGCTAAACACGAAGCGGGTATTCAAATTAAAGGGTGTGAACATACTAACCATCCCCCTCATCATCTGTCATTTAAGTAGTGAGCAATGATACATATATACAGCACATACTTACACTGGAAATATGAAGAAAATACTGACCATCANNGTTTACCATTCATATAAGGTTCAAACCAATTCACAATATTGCCTGATGTTGCAACAGTCTTATCCCATAATCTTAATTTCTTTGATTAGTGGTGATGGATTTCCACTACTCACATCAGAGTATATCGCATATCATGAGCAGTCAGAAAGCCTCAAAGGTCTGGAATCGTGAAAAAGCCCAAACTAAACCTCAAGCTCCGAAGCAAGTTTTATGAATTTTCAGTCTAAGGGCATGACGTTTAAGGACCTTAGTATACATGAAAACACAATAGAAGACACGACATCACATATCGTACATTACAACAACGCAGCAGGAGACTTCCGGCTTGTAACAGTTTCAGTTGCACCATGCGAGTTCCCCCACTCCCCAGACCCACCGATGGTGGATGAGGGTGGGGGGAGGCGAGCATATACATACACATATATATATATATTATACATTATATATAGATAGAGAACATAATATATAATATATATAATATATAGTATGTATATATATATGTATAATATTGACATATATATATATGTATGTATGTATGTATGTATGTATATCTTTGTAAGCATCACATGCTGATCTACAGTCGTCGAAAATGAAGCTACGGCAAATGTCATAACCGCCTGAAGCCCTTGTAAACAGCGACAGCCCGCTTCGGCAGCAGGTGCACGAAGCCAAGAAGCCTACAGCAGGCCACAGTTTTGGCGAGGGCATGAGTGGGCCGAGGTTGCCCCCCAACAGGACTCACAGATTGGTCTATCTGCCATCCTTTCCTATTCGGATTCAGGGCTGTTCTTCTTTCTCTACAGCCACCTCTGCAAGGATCATGGGGGTTGGCAGGAATTTGCAGTTTCTATGTAGATTGATCTCGAGTGTCCCTTGGAATATTGGAGGTTTCAAGTCCCTCTAAGCTGAAGACATTGGGTTTTGAGGCTTCAAGTGTTGGAGGTTGCCTGGAGTTGGGGAGTCAAGGTTCAAGGGTTTAAGGGTTTAGGGTTTAGGGGCTAGGGTCGTGGTGGGGATACCCTACACCGAAGACGGCAGAGACTTTGGGGGGGGGCTCCACCATTCGAACCATGGAGTCAGGCGCCGCTGCTCCAGCAGATCCCAAGGTTCGGCTGGCCTCTTGAGGGCTCCTTAGAAAGGGGTTCCTTGAAGGGTTCCCTCCACAGGGATCCCTAAAGAAGACTTCTTATAGGGATCCCTACACTGGTTCTCCTCGTATCATGAGCGCATCGCAACCCTAAGCCCTAAACCCTAAACCCAAAACCCTAACCGGGTTTCAGTTTTGAGGGGGTGGGAGAAAAGCTCTCTCTCGGCGCGTGACGTTCAAGCTTGTTTCGATGGGCTTTTGTCCGCGACTCGACCCCTACACCCCTAAAGCCTTCAAAGCCTTAAAAGCCCTGAACCCTAAGCTCTAAACCCCTAACAAGGCCCTAAAACCCCTAAACCCCTCAACCCCTACACCCCCAGAGCCCCTAAAACCCCCAAGCCCCTAAACCCATCAGGGGCTTCGATCGCCTGGGCTTCTGGGCCAGGCCCCGGACTCCGTTGCGGTTTCGGGATGCCGCCGTGGCGAGCCTGGGGCTTGGGAGCAGCTTTTTGGGGAGCCGGGAGGCTCTAGGGCTTTAGGGTTTTAGGGCTTCAGGGCTGTAGGGCTTTAGGGTTTAGGGTTTAGAGTTTAGGGCTTTAGGGCTTTAGGGTTTAGGCCTTGAGGGCTTCAGGGCTTTAGGCCCCTTTCCGGGTTTCAGGCTTTCGGCGGTTTTTTTGGGAGGTTGTTGGTTTAAGGTTTCAGGGAGAGTTTCGAGTTTTATGGGGGTTTGCCAGTAGGGGACTCCCGGTTTGAGGGGTCGCGGGTTTTGCTTTGTGAGGCGGTTTGGGGAGGCCTTCGAGTTCGGGGTTTAGGGTTTAGGGTTTAGGGTGTTGTTGAAGGTTTGTTCTCTGACTGGGGGTCCCTTTAGGGTCCTTTATCTAAGGGTGCCGGACCGTTTGGTGGGACCTAGGAAAGGGACTCTAATGTAGAGAAGTAACTACACATGTTGAGGGCTTGGGAGCCGGGGGCTCTGGCGATGAACGCAGGATCTTGCTCAAAGCATTGGAGGTCTATCCTAAACCCTAAACTTAAAGCCGAAACATTGAAGCATCATGTCCAGATTCTTGTGTGGGCTGAGGTGCCAAGTCTTACATATGTCGGCCTTCGCTTCAAGATGCTAGATCCAACACCTCCTAACTTCGAACCCCAAGCAACCCTGGCCCTACAGCTGCGTAGTGTTGTGTGATGGAAGCTTTGCAACACCATGTGTGAGGCTGCCGCCGACAGGGTGGAGTACGAAGTGGACGCCTGTGCCGGTCCTAGCTTCAAGATCTCCATTGCATGGTGTGCTCGATGGTAGTCGTTGTAAGTTTTTTCCGCAAGTGTGTTGCTTAAGGCTGTCATGTTTAGACAAACGCTGCATGACCCATTTTGACAATGAGGTTTTGCTGCAAGCGCTTGTTGCCTGAGCCATCCCTGCGACGCACGCCCTGATCACGCAGTGCCTGAGCCGAGGCGACGAAGCATGCTGCACTCCTTGCTGCCATTGAGGAGTCGCGGTCCGAGCTTCTTTGCTGAGCCTCGCATGGACAGAAGCCGCAAAGCGGACATCCCAAGCCCTTAAACCTTAAACCAAAGCCCTAGACTGCTAAAGCCCAAACCCCAATGCGTCGTGTATCTTCGCGCATCTGGGAACGTTCCGCATTTACACTGCGTGCAGAGCTTCCAGCCATCAGCAATTGAAATCAAAAGGCGCGTCAAAACCGCGGTTGATGATATAAATCCTGCATTGCCCATAACAAGGACTATACCATAATTCTCACAGTTTAGGGTCCTTAAGGTGATGCAGGATTTATATCATCAACAGTATCACAAATCGATCAGGATGCCAAGCTTCGCAACTTTTTAAAACCCAAGCCTTCGACTTCGTTCGGCCAGCGACCCTCCACCTTGAACCTCAGAAGCTTCTCCGGGCCATAGCCATAAATCCTGGGTTTAGGGTTTAGGGTTTAGGTTTTTAGGGTTTAGGGACCCTGAACAAAGACTGTCACGCATAGAAACTCCGCAAGCAGTGCACCGGCAAGCGCCAAAAACCCCAACCGCAGACCCTGGACTTTGCTTTCGCCTTCTGTGAAGCCAAAGGCTCTCAGCGTGCTTGCTTGATGTCCGCGGCCCGTTCATCCGAGCTATCTCGTACATGTTTTCAGAATTTCAACATATGAAGAGCTTTAGAAACTTCTACAGTTGAAGCCCCATCGGGCCGGACTCTTAGCCCCTGAAGCCGACGGCTACCGGCCTAGCTCCGAGACCCTAGAACCTACAGAACGTCAGACAGCGATCAGCTGCCAGACGGAGTTGTCGAAAGGCGTCTCAGAATTCAGCCTCGCCAAACCCTAAACCCTAAACCCTTGAATGCGGTGGTGCTTTCGAGGCTTTGAAGTTGAGGGGATCTCTAAGCTTTCTGGTTGCCGTCCCCCTTTTCTTTCCCTTGGTGTCCGTGGAAAAAGAGCCATGATCCGCGTTTTCATGGCTTCCGGAGAGGAGCTCATTGCAGCCCCCGTGGAGGATGGTCAAGGGTTTCACGTTTTCGGGACTCTCGGGTTTAGGGCATACGTATGTTGGGTTTCAGAGTTTTTTTCTGTGTTAGGTTTCGGGTTTTTGGGCTTCGGGTGTAGGTGGTATTGACGGGCTTGAGTTTTTCTTCGACTGGCTGTAGGGCTTCTGGTTCTTTTCCGCAGGTGCTGTGCACCATTGCACAAACACCGTACATGCCAGACCCGAGACAAAGCCTTTTTCTAGGGAAAGGTCTCTAGTGGCATGTACTCGTGCAGCGCACCCCATGTGAACACCTGACTCTTTCTTGTCTTATGAACCCATCCTAATACCTCTAGACACTCAGCCGCAGTCTTCATGCACTCCAGGAGAAACCCTAGACCCTAAACCCTAAACCCCAACTGATGTGAGGAGTTGAGCGATGTCCGCACCCTGAAAACCCGCCTGGCGGGTCTCTGCAGTGTGCCGCGCTTTCGGCAGAAGCTCCTTCTTTCGGACGGGAGCCTTTGCCGGCAACTCGGGGGGCCTAATGTAGGGGCCTTAATAATTACCTATATTATTTTTGGGGGTTCCTTATTATAATAATCGTATAATGGGCCCCAAAACCCTATTCCAATTATTAGGGCCCCTGTATTATCCTTTGGAGCCATCAGAACAAGAAACGGCGCCCAAGGCCGCAACCTTTCATGAAAATGCTTGTTATGCCGTCGCTGAGCCTTGAAATCTTTGAATGCTCAATCATCTCGGCTTCCCTAGCCATGATCCCCCAAATGCCAAAAGCCGAACACTACGACCGTCATCACAAGCTCCCTGAACCTTGAAATCTATGTTAGTGGCTTAAACTCAATTTGGGATTGAGTTGACTTCTTCCGGAGACGGTGAGGCTTACTGACTTACTGCGTTCGGGTCGTTCAGGCCGCTGAAGCTTAAGTTGAAGGTTGAGAGTCTGGCATTTAGAAGATTCAGACCAGTTGTTAGACTGCAGGGCTCAAGTTGGTTTACAGTAGAAGCCCAAAAGTTGGAAACCCCACAGCCTCAATCCGTAAGCGTAACGTAGAGGGAATCCCAGCACCATTGGTCCTACTTGTATATCCGGTTTCCAACTGTTTGGGCTTTGCTATAGGTGTTCAGGGCTTGGGATATCTTGATGAGCCTTGCAATCACGCATGCAGTACACGAACGCATTACGGTTGAAACTGCCGGTATCTTGTGATTGAACCGCCTGGCAGCCAGTTGTGGCCTTTTTTGTTATAGATTCTATGTTAGGGTTTATAATAAGAACCTACAAAAAAGTAGGCTATGGTAGGGTAAGCCTTAAAACTCTCGGAAGGACCAGTCTTGCCGATTGGAGCACGCTGGATCAGCCCATGGATCTGCAGCTTGTGCTTCTTCCCTTCGGCGCCTTGGTTCGCGAGAGTTCTCTGCATGGCGTCTGAAAGTTCCGGGTCAAGTCCTGAATCCTGGAGAGAATCTGACGGTTCCCGATCTATTGTCGTACTGTTGATGATATAAATCCTGCATTACCTTAAAGGACCCTAAATTATGGATAATACAGTATATTCCTTGTTATGGGCAATGCAGGATTTATACCATCAACCGTATGAACTTCACCAAAGATCGAAAACCCGAAGACCTTGCTGTAGAACCCTCAAGCCTCATAAAACCCAAGCCCGAGGTCCCCAACCCTAAACCCTAAAACCCTAACAAAAAACTAAACCCTGAACCCTAAACCCTAAACCCTAAGACCCTAAAACCCTAAAACCCTAAAAAACTAAACCCAGAACCCTAAACCCTGAACCGTAAACCTTAAATCCTAAATCCTAAATCCTAAACCCCAAACTCCGCCTCCTGGCGTGCAAGCCCGATTTCTTTCGCTTCGACACCGAGGCTATGCAAGCTCGGAACAAGCGCAGGAGCTGATCGACATGGCCAGCTCTGGCAGAGATTCCGAGGTCTGGGTGCATGAAACTCATACGAAGCTTGAATGATGAGTAGCAATATCTCTCCTTGTAGTCCGTATGTAACTATCTTAAATTGTCGGGCTCTCAGATTTTGTGGGTTTCGGGGATCAGTGGCCTTACGGAAGGGGTGCAGGCTAAGATGTAGTTTGCGTTAACGCCTCAGCAACGCTGTGTTTTCCACCTCTCTCTCGGTAATTGGTACACACCATCGAAAGCCTTCGGCTGAGTGTTTCAATGCCTCTTGTCAATTTGTTCGGGCTCCGGCTCGTAATCGACACTTTTTCAGAAGCCCAAAACCCAACACTACACCCCACGCGCACGAAGCCCCAAACATCTACCATGACACCTCAATCTCCGAAGCCCATCTCAGCTCTGTCGGTATTCTCCGCTAACTCCCTTCAGACTCTCCCTTCACGTCATGGTCAGGGTAAGCTGGCCCACAGTGGAGAGAGGGGGGAGGTACTGCTTGCAGGGTCACCGGGCTTCCTCGAGAAGTGGCGGCATCTAGTCTTCCTTCGGATCCCAATTCCGCCCGAAGGGAGGCACCGGTTTCTACCCTTGGTGCCCTCGCCCTCAATTTGCCTGGAAGGTTGAGGAGATGATGAACGACTGCCTGCATCCAGACGTCGCGTACAATGGAGGAAGCTTGCTGAGAGCCGTTACAGTCACCCCAGGCTCAGCCCATGAACCCTACAAGCATTCGCCCAAAAAACCCACACACAGAGAGCCCTAAACTCCATCCTTAGAATCCCAGACTCTCTAGACCGCTGATGTGAGGAGAAACTGCTCTCTTCGTAGCATCCCGGAAGGGCCTCGTATCGACGGTGAAGCTCCTCTTGGAGGCCTGGGGCCAAGCCCGAACCCTCTTCCTATCTCCCCCTGGATCTCCTAATCTCCTACGCCCTGAGAGCGGGGCACTGAACGGTTTAGGGTTTAGGGCCTTTAGGGTCTAGGGCCTTTAGGGTTTCTGGCCTTTAGGGCTTAGGGCCTTTAGGGTTTAAGGGTTTTAGGGCCTTTAGGGGTCTAGGGAAAGCCTGAACCTTTGCATGCCAAACCCTGGACTTAACTCCTCAACCCTGCCTTACACGCTACCCTGCAAGGCGAACGCAGTCCCAGACAGGCTGTCCAGGAGCAACCGCATAGGCCCTGCCTTGTCCCCGAGCTGCAAGCACGGGTTGGGAACCCTAAACCCTAAACAGTTTTTCTCTGTGGCCATCTCTGCAAAGTGGGCGCTGAGGAATGTCGCGTGCTTCGCGGGCCACGCGGGTGTGACACAGCTGCTGCTGGAGGGACGTGAGCTGCCCCTGAATCTGGCATGCTTCAAGGGAAGTGCCGAAACGGTTCAACATCTCTTGGATGCAAAGGCAGACAAGGACGCAAAAGGGCAACAGGGCTTCACCCCACTGCTTGAGGCCTGCTCCCGAGGAAACGTGTCCGTGGTGCGACTCCTCTTGGAATCTCGTGCGAACGTTGATACAGTCTGCTGCTCTGACGATGTGTCCTACGGCGAAACTCCGCTCTACGTGGCTGCGCGGTCGGGCTACGTCGAGGTCGTGCGGCTCCTGCTGCAGGCGGGCGCCGACACCGAGAAGATCTGCGGGATGCAAGGTGGGAGTTTCGGACAATCAAAGTATCAGGGCCCCGTGATGTCCCTAGTTGCAGCTGGAGCTTTTATAGGTTTGCCCTGAGCCCTAAACCCAGGGCTCACCGCCTTGGACATGGCTCGCCGGAAGAGTCGGATGCAGACGTGGCTTCTGCTGTTTTCGGCGAGCACTAGGAAGAATCCGCTTGCCGGGTCCTGCCTGAAGCGGATGCGAAGCTTCCTTGCAAGACTGCTGTCTGGATGGAGGGCGAAGAGGCTGTAGCGTGATTTCACGGCATCACTGCCTGTCTCGGCTGAGAGGAGACCAGTCGGAGCTACTGCAATCGGTTTTCAACGGTTCAGGATCCAGGGTCAGCCCTCATCGTCTCCTTAATCATTAATGTCATCGACCCCTGGGCCCAAGATCCGGCCCCACCGACCCTTTTCAACGTGTCCACAGCTGACAACATCGCTCCGCCACATGTGGGGCAAAGAGTTTTCGACATGCCGCTGGGAAAAGGATTCAACTGCGCGTGGCTTATGGTTTGGGGTGAAGGCGGCTTTTCCGGGATAGGCCTACAAACGCCAAGCTCATGTGCCCTAACCTCGCAACGTGACTTTGACAGCTCAGTGTTCACCTGAGAAGACACGTTGCTAAAGCTTACAATCCCAAGAGACGATAGCATTGATTCCAAGCCTCACCATCCAGGTTTCTTGTTCGAGCCAATAGTAACTGGAGTACCAGCGTGATGACAGTAGATGATAACCCTAAACCCTAAACTCTAAACCCTAAACTCAGGCCTACCCGTAAGTCAAACCACCTGCGCCACGAACTGGGACTCGATGAATGTTCGGCTTGGGACTTTGCAGGTCGTCTTTCTGTTCAGGGTTGAGGCTGGGCAGAGCCCACCTCCAGTTTCAATGACGTCTAACCTTGGTCTCGAGCCCTCACCATAAGACCCTAAGCTTTCCACAGCGCCGTCATAGACATCAAACAGAGACCCTGGACTCTAGACCTACCTGGAGTTCCAAGCCGCTGCCGATGAGGTCGCAGATGCACGTGGTGTATGCTCTGAGGCCAGGCAGTGGTGTTTGTTTTGTTTTTTTTGGCTCGAGGGGTTTAGATTTCTTGCAGAAGGTCAACAAAACCTCGTAAAGACCCCCAAAGCCTGAACCTCACAGCCCTACAGCCCATGAGCCCCAGCCGGGTCAGGCCGCAATCCGACGTGTGGCAGGAGAGCATCCAATCCGTGAGCCTGGAGCAGGTGGGCTTCATCAGGCTTAGTTAGGGGCTCAGAGGGTTTAGAGGGACGGCTTTGGGTTTGGGTTAGGGCGAGGTTTTGTATGTTTGAGGGTTCAGGGACTGTAGGATAGGAGCCAGGGCGAACAGCTTGAGATTAGGGCGTAGGTGTCAGGGTATGAAAGTGCTGGCCACTGCAGAAGCGAGCACAGGTCAAGTCGGGCACTCACTTCCTGCGACAGAGCAGAGAGAGAGACAAAGAGAGACAGAGAGAGAGAATGGATACAAGTTTGCCTGTGCAGGCTATGGGCTTGTCTGAACAATCGGAAATAGTCCTAAGCTCTATAGTCTACCCATTCCGGCCTCTATCTTGGAGTATGGTCCCCCTGGGGCGCGCCCTACGTGCGCGCGC